>WNWK01007341.1:0-95131 GCA_009830355.1 Cherax destructor | reverse complement strand
GTTGGCCCCACTAGCTTGTGCTACTAGGTCAGATGCCGTGCCCCTTTCCCCTTTAAAGTGAATGTAACCTGACCTGGGGGTCGGGGTATTGGCTTAAGCCGGGGGGGAGATTTGGGACAAGCCTCGCATGGGCCAGGGGCCTGCTGCAGGTTCCTTCTTTCTTATGTTCTTATGTTCTTATATCGGAACATTAAAGGACTAAAAAGCAGAAATTTTACGGGAGGGTGATACGTTTTAAAAAAGCCGGGGCCTTTTTAAATTTTGGTATTAATATTAAATCACTTTCTGAAGTGGGTTATCAATGAACCAAATCTTAACATGTAGATACCATTTTCAAAAGGTATCCTGAATCTCTAATGAAATGCTTGTTTTTAATTTCTAAAAATTTTCATTCTAGTGCCATGTACGATAATTTCAAGTGCTGTACACTATAGTTTTAGCAATGTACATAGTCTTTGTAGCGTTGTACATGGTCATTTTGATTCTCTCTCTTCTCCGTTGTTTCTGTCGAAGTTTATACCAGAAAGAATCATCATATACAGAGTTTACCTGGAGAAGGTTTCGGGGGTCAACGTCCCCGCGGCTCGGTCTGAGACCAGGCCTCATGGTGGATCAGGATCTGATCAACCAGGCTGTTACTGCTGGCCGCGAGCAAACTGACGTACGAACCACAGCCCGGTTGGTCAGGTACTGACTTTAGGTGCCTGTCTAGTGCCTTCTTGAAGACAGCCAGGGGTCTATTGGTAATCCCCCTTATTACATATTGAAGCATTATTCTAAATGTGTATTTAAAGAAATAATACATTCTATATCTATTTTTGGAGAAGGGTTAATTTAAAGTTAAATATATTCAAGCTTTTCCGATCAGTATCCAGTGATTTTGTATCACTTGCCTCAAACCGTGTAATGTGTCAGCACTTCACTTCTTTCCGTGATTTTAACCGTCTCCTGACTAGCGGATACAATCATGTTTCCACTCATCAATATAATGCATGGCAGTTGCTGGATTCTCTATGCGGAACTTGTTGCCGACTGCAGCCTATTAAATTCTTGTGCCTATTCTGAAAATATTAGTAGCATTAGGGATCAGTTTTAGGTACTGCTAAGGAAGTATTAACATCCTTTTCACATTAGTTGTTTAAAACCGCAAAGTCACGAGACTCCAAAAATTGTCAATTATTCCCGTTTCATAAAGCTGAGTTGTATTAACTTTTTTTGTGTGAAGAATATTCAGGAGTCATTGTTTCCTACCCGGTACCAGCATTCATCTGGTCCATGTCACATGGGTTATACTTTATTCTCACAATATTTCCAGGAGAGTAAGAAGAATCACTGGAAATTTAGTCATTACTCTTGAGTTGCCACTTAATGAATTATGCCAAATTTCTGATTTGAAAGAAGGTCTAAGTACCTGGAGGGTGTTCGGGGGTCAAAGCTCCTGCTGCCCAATTCTTGACCAGGCCTCCCGATAGATCAAGACCTGATCAACCAGGCTGTTGCTGCTAGCCGCATGCAGTCCAACGTACGAACCACAGCCCGGCTGGTCGGGTATTGACTTTAGGTATCTGTCCTTGCGTTCCCTCTTGAAGGCAGCCAGGTGTCTATTGGCCTCATGAATGGTGTGAGGCTGTTCAACAGTCTTGGACCCTGGACACTTGTGTTTTCTCTTAGTGTACTCATGGTGCCCCTGCTTTTCATTGTGGGTATGTTGCACTGTCTGCCTAGTCTTTTACCTTCGTAGGGATTGATTTCGGTGTGCAGATATGGGACCAGTATGATCGCTGGTTAAGATTACAAGGAACAATATAAATGAAAGACAACTGAATCTACAATGCAATGCAAAACTATATTCATTATTATTATAAGAAATCAAACGCTAAACCTGTGAGTCATACAGTCCTGTGGGGAGGGACATGTGAAATTATAAATGTGCGAAGTTTAAAGAAAAACTATTCAATCTATAAGAATATGAACACAATAGGAGTGAGCAGTGACTATTTTGAAAAGTGGTTAGTATTACGGACACAAGAAAAATCCGAAATGTTCCTGTCGCTCAACATTTTTCTCTGGACATGATATGTTTTCAAAATTGAATTATTGCAACACCAAAGCTACAGTTCATTTGCATATCTGCTGTTGTATTAATATAAAAAATAACTGCTAAAATTTTTCTCACTCGTTTAAGCAAAATCACAATTCATTTTATTTTAAAAGAAAATACAACGGTACTGTAAAACAAAAATCACCAGTTTAGATTCGGGACTGGTATGACCAAACGAAACAAGCTGTGGTAATTGATTTTGAAGTAGGACTAACGTAAAAAATCTTAAATTTTGTGATGCCACGAAAGTAGCAATGAAAGCTACATTCCAGGGTGATTAAAACCGTACTTAGAGGAACTCAGGGAAGCCAGTACTATTCCCGTACTTAAAAATAAGTTTCAATGTAGGTGAAAGTAAAGGAATACACTTAAATTACAAAGCTGTTGTCGTGCTGTGATGAATAAAATTTACAATGCTGAGACAAACAATATCACAAAAGGTCCACAGACTAGAACTTTCTAGATCTATAGTATCGCTACACTTATTTACCATCGTATTTTCTAATATAAATTTAAATTTCCTTGTCCACTGAAAATGTTCTGCACAAACACAGTGTTGCACACTGTAGATTTTCATGGGAGCATTTTGCACAGAACTCTAGAGGAATTTTATACCCACAATGGATTAGTTCGTCCATCATCTACACGCTTTCAATCCCAATCAGTGGAGTGTTATACCTCTGGGTGTGCAAGCAGTGTTTGACCTCAAATAAAACCTGCTTGATAGGCATCTTATTTCATGTGCTGCTTCAATGCATCTTGAGTTGGAGGAATGTTCTCCAAACCTCTTTAGTCTTGGGTAAACAGCTTCTGCCTTGCTCTATTGACTGATATCTTCAGATGTCCTGGAGAACAGCAGGACCCCAAAATGTTCAATCAGTTGATGCATATCAGTGAGATCTTAGGGATGGGAGAGGGTTGTAGAAAGGAGTGTAAATACTGGAGTAACATTGTTAAACACTTTTCAGAGTTCCCATGTAGATTTTTACCCCTTCTTCCGAATGCTAATGTGTCGCATCCATTCAGTGCATGCAAGAAGGTCAAAGTTAATTAAAGAGAGATTTGAAATCCCATGGTTCTTTAATGGACCTTTATTCTGGAGAGAGATTGTTTTGGGAAGCAAGATTTTTAGTGATGTTTGTTGCTATGGAAATTTTTATTATTTATAACTGCTTTTGCTTTTCAGAGCCGTCAGTAAATATTTTGCTGCATGAATTTTGTGACTTTCTGATTTGGCTTCAAAGCAAATCTGCAACAAATAATTCTATATTTTTTCGTTTTCCAATGGTTCTACCAGCTTAAAAAAATATTTGGCGCTCATCCTTAAACAATTTAGTGTGTCAAAGAACAGCTTTGCCAAATCTGCTGCATTTCTCAAATGCGAACACTGTATCAATTTTGACTGGACTAGTAAAATTAAAAAAAAATGCCAGAACAGGATATTCAAGAAAATTAAAGGTGAGGGCAAAAGCTAGTGCTCAACACCCACAAGCTCAGGTGAATAAATATACCTTCCCCTGCTTGCCTCAGTGACCAGCCACTCTCAATTTCCTGCCTACCGTAACCCTGGATATTCATGAATAGATCATTTATCGTTGATTAATCCTTTGGTCTTACCATAAAATCTATGATCTCCCAGGGAGCGGAGAGAGGGAAGGAGAGAGAGAGAGGGAAGGAGAGAGAGAGAGGGAAGGAGAGAGAGAGAGATAGAGATAGAGAGAGACAGAGACAGACAGACAGAAAGTTGATACCTGTGGGTGAAGTTCATACCTTGGGGTGAAATTCGACTCCAAACTGACCATGTGTAGAAAATTCTCCAGTAAAGGGGGTATCTCTCAGCCCCCTCAGCCCTCTGAAGGACTTAGCCCTCCCGGAAGAGGCTAATGGACTCTTCAGGGAGGGGTAAGTCCCTCAGAGGGCTGAGGGGGCTGAGAGATACTCCCTTTACTGGAGAATTTTCTAAACAGACCATGAAGAACCAACTTGTAAAGCTTACTGCACTTCGACGTATCACGCATCTGCTTGACAGTAGATGTTGCAAGATTCTGTACGAGGCACACGTACGCTCACACCTTGAGTATGCTCCACTTTCTTAGACTGCCTGATCCCCCCCCCATATCATCTGAGACTTCTTGACAGAATAAAGAACAGAGCAAGACGCCTCATCTCTCGCCTGGATATATCTGTTATTTCAGCAGAGCCTTCACCACAGGAGGGATGTGGGAGGCCTTACTGTTATGTACAAGGCCTTGGCTTCACTCCAAGGACAGAGAGAAGTGAGATTCTACACCACAAGACGGGCAGCAACTTCACTCTGACAGTACCCCTCTCCAGGAAATCGCTACATCAGAGATCATTTATTTCTAGGATGACTCGAGTCTGGAACATAACGATATCAACGAAATAAAGTCAGTTGATCAAATGAAACTGCTGGCCCACAGATGACTCAAACTTCATTCAGTTCCCCACTTGTATGTCTCATAACAATAAAAAAGAGCTTTAAATGAGCTGATGTAGGTAACAGCTCTTAGCTTGTCAATAAAGTTAGGAATCCTTAACTTGTCAATAAAGTTAGGAATACTTAACCTAACTAGAGAGGGGGGGGAGAGAGAGAAAGAGAGACATTAAATCTCACTGATTTCTACATTTATGCTTTATATACCTGTAGTAAACTGTTTTGCGCAAAACAATTGAAAGTTTTTTAATCGCAGCGACACACAAACACCTCACACATTCTGTATCATCTAAACTGAAATACTCACTCATAGATAAACCAAGTTTCTCCACAGTTGTTCAGTGACGATTATAAATTATCCCGGATGTATGAAGCGGGATGAAGCATGCTTTACGTGGGATGGAGGGTGTCTGGAGTATAAATGAGGGTTCCTGGACGGGATACAAGGGTGCCGGGGGTGGAAGGAGGGTGGGTGCCAGCGGTGGAAGGAATGGGGAAAGATTGGAGGGAGTGGAATCAAGGGGTGCTGTGGGCGGAATAAAAGGGGGAGGGGGGCCGGGAGTGGAATCAAGGGGTGCCGGGGTGGAAGGGTGCCAAAAGGTAGGGGGTTCTGGGGGTGGAAGGAAGGGTGTCGGGGGTGGATGGAAGGACGCCGGGGATGGAAGGACGCCGGGGGTGGAAGTAAGGGTGGCTGGAGTTGGTGGAAGTGTCAGGGGTGGGTTGGAGGTAGGGGGCCTGGAGTGGAATGGAGGGGGCTTGGGGTGGTATATAAGGGGCCTGGGAGTGGAATGAAGGGGGTCTGGGATGGAATAGAAGGGGCCTGGGGTGGAAAGGGGGATGGTCTGAGGGTGAGAGTAGTTGTAGAACTTGTGTTATTTACAGAGCACTGATCGTGAAGGTCACTCAGCGCTCGTACCAATAAAAACAATTATATTCAGGGAGCACGCGCACACACTCGCGCGCGAGCACACGCACACACACACACACACACACACACGACAAGGTAGACAGTGATAGGATGTTCCAGAGAGGGAACACAGAAACAAGGGAACACAACTGGAAGCTGAAGACTCAGATGAGTCAAAGGGATGTTAGGAAGCATTTATTCAGCCACAGAGTAGTCAGGAAGTGGAATAGTCTAGAGAAAGATATAGTGGAGGCAGGAACCATACATAGTTTTAAGACAAGGTATGATAAAGCTCATGGAGCAGGGAGAGCAGAGACCCAGTAGCAGACAGCGAAGAGGCGGGGCCAGGAGCTGAGTCTCGACCCCTGCAACCACAATTAGGTGAGTACAATTAGGTGAGTACACACACACACACACACGCACACACACAAATTAAAGTGTAACTTAACCAGTCATAAAACCAATGAACATGAATAAAACACTCAGCAAAATTAATACTATAATACCAAGTTAAAACAACCAGCATTAGTTAAAAATCCATTTGAACTGCTATGGCAAAACAATAATAATAATAATAATAATAATAATATCTTTATTTACTACAAGTACATGTACAAGGTATACAGACCATAGCTGACATCAGTGACATACTACTATATAGAAAGTCCCTTGCTATGCTGAGCATTTCGGGCAGATTAGGTCAGTGTCCTAGGATGCGACTCACACCAGTCAACTAACACCCAGGTACCCATTTTACTGATGGGGAACATAGACAACAGGTGTAAAGAAACACGCCCAATGTTTCTGACCTGGCTGGGAATCGAACCCAGGCCCTCGCCGTGTGAAGCGAGAGCTTTAACCACCAATTGTCTAAGAGTTCCTGAGAATCCTAGAGGCACCCCAGGTCTGTGTCGTAGGTAAGCTATTTTGTATTCCACAGTCAACTACATGTTTCAAGCTACACAGAGGAAAGGGGCCGCAGCATCTGCTAATAGCTGGCTATGGATGACATGCTTAAGTCCGAACTTCAATTGACAGATTCACCGCAAAGTGATGATACTTGTTAAAGGAGACGGCGGCGGGTCAGATAAACAGGTTCTGCCGAACTCTTTGTAACATGTTCCTAGTCTGTAGGGCCCACCACTTCCCAAGGACATATCTGTGGATATGACAATGAAGTGACGGTAAGGCAAACATCTACTAAAGTGTTAGTTCGCTACAGCAGACTTAACTTCAGCATGTGCTCATTCATTTCCAGGGGCATGAACATGACCCAGGCACCGACAAAACTACGTTCTTGTGCTTAGCATGGAGACGAGCAAACCACTCCTAAGTCTTTTTTACCATAGGATGGACGTTCGCATACTTGACCAGTAAGAGAATAATAGGAATCTGAATTCACTGGAATGTGAGAGCAAACCAAGTAAGCTATCAGAACAAGACCAATGAGTATTACGTGGAGTTACACGGTGAAGACTCTTGGTAGCTGTGCAGAGAGTGATCACCGACAATCACACCAAAGCCAACACCACCGTCACTGTTTTACCCATCAGTAAAGCACTTCATCCTTGAAGCATGAACCTAATTATGATGCTAGAAACTTGCCAAGGTGAACTTCAGAGTTCGATATCTAGGGATCACCTTTTATTGCCTACAAAGACAAACCTCAGGTAGAGTCCAAGGAGGCCAGAGAGAGAAGCAAACTCTGACTCCAGACGCATCATGATCACAGACCATAAAGGAATGCATCCCAGTGCCAAACAGCATAGGAAACCTTGTACAATGAACAAAGTGCCCCCATCCCCCTGCAAAGACCACAGCAAAAGCCAGGAGTGCGCAGAACCCAAAACAGGATGTGTAGGCTGAGCGCCTCATGGTAGAGAATGGGGAAAACATAACAGACTCAACATATTCGCTTGACAGAATTATTCTTCTAATAAATTTAAACACTAAATCCTAAGGGTTACACAGTGCTATTCTCTTGACAGACCTATGGACTGCACCCATGCAAATCCGTATTTAAGTGATGAACAGGGTTCAACAAGTTCAATGAGGAAGAGATGACCGAGAATGGTCAAAAGAAAGGCATATATAGGCGTATCAAAAGAGGGGATGGGCAGATAAGAAATCAATATTTTCAATTAAAGAGAGAAATAAAAAAAGGAATAAGAAAAGCAAAAAGGGATTATGAGGCTATAGTCGCAAGGGATTCGAAGACTAACCCAAAAGGGTTCTTTCAGGTATACAGAAGTAAGATTAGGGACACGATAGACTCAATTAAAGAGTAACTCAGCTCAGATCACTGACAGTGATAAGATGTGTGAAATTTTCAATACTTACTTCCTCTCAGTTTTTACTCAGGAAGATACTAGCGAAATTCCAGAAATAATAAATTATGTAGAACAGGAAGATAATAAACTATGCTCGATTGGGGTAACTAGTGACATGGTCCTCAGACAAATAGAGAAATTAAAACTTAACAAATCCCCAGGCCCTGATGAACAGTTTGCAAGGATTTTAAAGGAATGTAAAGAGGAACTTAGAAAACCTTTGGCAAATCTTTTCAATATATCACTACAAACTGGCATAGTGCCAGACAAGTGAAAAATGGCAAATGTAATACCTATTTACAAGGCAGCTGACAGGTCCTTAGCTTCGAACTATAGACCAATAAGCCTTACCTCCATAGTTGGTAAATTTATGGAATCAATAATTGCCGAGGCAATTCGTAGCTATCTTGAAAGGCATAAATTGATTAATGAATCTCAACACGGTTTTACAAAGAGGCGTTCCTGTCTTACGAATTTACTAACTTTTTTCACTAAGGTGTTTGAGAAGATCATGGTAATGAATATGATATTGTGTATATGGACTTCAGTAAGGCTTTCGATAGAGTTCCACATCAGAGGCTATTGAGGAAACTTAAGGCACACGGAATAGGAGGAGAAATTGTTTCCTGGGTAGAAGCATGGTTGACAAATAGGCGGCAGAGAGTTTGCATAAATGGGGAGAAATCAGAATGGGGGCACGTCTCAAGCGGTGTCCCACAGGGGTCAGTTTTGGGCCCCTTGTTGTTCCCAATTTACATAAACGACATAGATGAGGGAATAAATAGCAACATAAGCAAATTTGCTTATGACACCAAAATAGGCCGTCCAATTCATTCTAATGAGGACATTAGAGCACTCCAGGATGATTTGAATAGACTGATGCAGTGGTCGGAGAAGTGGCAGATGTAGTTTAATGTAGACAAATGCAAAGTTCTAAATGATGGGCAGGACAATAACCATGCCACATATAAACTGAATAATGTAGATCTTAATACTTGTGATTGCGAAAAGGATTTAGGAGTTCTGGTTAGCAGTAATCTGAAACCAAGACAACAGTGCATAAGTGTTCGCAATAAAGCTAACACAATCCTTGGCTTCATATCAAGAAGTATAAATAATAGAAGTCCTCAGGTTGTTCTTCAACTCAATATATCCTTGGTTAGGCCTCATTTAGATTATGCTGCTCAGTTATGGTCACCGTATTACAGAATGGATATAAATGCACTGGAAAACGTACAGAGGTGGATGACAAAGTTGATCCCATGTATCAGAAATCTTCCCTATGAGGAGAGACTGAGGGCCCTGAATCTGCACTCTCAAGAAAGGCGTAGAATTAGGGGAGATATGATTGAGGTGTATAAATGGAAAACAGGAATAAATAAAGGGGATGTAAATAGCGTGCTGAAAATATCCAGCCAAGACAGGACTCGCAACAATGGTTTCAAGTTGGAAAAGTTCAGATTCAGGAAGGATATAGGAAAGCATTGGCTTGGTAATAGAGTTGTGGATGAGTGGAACAAACTCCCGAGTACCGTCATAGGGGCTGGGACGTTGTGTAGTTTTAAAAATAGGTTAGATAAATACATGAGTGGGTGTGGGTGGGTGTGAGTTGGACCTGACTAGCTTGTGCTACTAGGTCTTATGCCGTGCTCCACCTTTAAGTGGAAGTGACCTGACTACCTGGAGTTTTCCTGGAGATGGTTAACTCCAGGTAGTCGGGTCTACGCCGCGGAGTGATGGACCTGCCTCGCATGGGTCAGTAGGCCTGCTTCAGTGTTCCTGTTTTCTTATGTTCTTATGTTCTTAAGGTGTTAGATGGCTGAGGAAGACTTGTCCCCGAGGAAGGGAGGAGGGGATTGTCTCATCGAGGATCCCACAACAGCCGTGGTCCTAGTGCTAGTTTCAATGGCCACATAAGATGGTCCAGGATGCAGAAGGTATGTCCTCCTATTGGCCTTCTGCAAAATCTAGTTTCTCAACAAAGTGCAGTAGTACGCTCTCCTTCCATGTGCGTGCTGCACGCACACGCGCACACATTATCAATATTAGACTTACGAGAGCCATCACAGTTATGACATAGTACTAGTTCAGTACAGGAGTAGGCAGTCAAATTCGGCCCCACAAGCAACAAATATCATGGGTAGCCATACACTTGGACCTCAGGTGACCAAACTTCTAGCACTTGAAGAATCGTACAGGGAAGGAAACATACGACTTCGGATCCAAATCACTCCTTACAAGATTTTGTTATACGGAAAAATCCGGTTCGTAAAATATGACCACTAGTGAATAAATGTTCACCAAAACATCAACTACCTTCTTAATCCTCCGAACTGTAATAACGTCAGAATTTAGAAGTCTAATACCTTCCCAATTTTTAAGTTCAAGTAACAAATGGGAAACTATTCTATGACACAAGTTCAAATAACCAGTGACGAACACATTCGGCAGTGACTCACCACAATACAAGAGGAAAGAAGCCTGCTGAGGGCCGGAAGTATTGATCACCAGACTGTCCTTTGAGACATGGCGGATGTTAGGTCGGAAGATCTCATGTTGTACCCCTGTCGCTTCAAACTTATCAGCTTCTAGCCCAGCCGAAGTCTGACTGTAATATGAAGGACATGTGGCCTTATTTTAATTTTCGCGCAATCACCTACATAAAGGAGCTGGCCACCCACCACCCAAATCATCAATGCTTTGTCAACCTAAGTAACAACCACAAGTTTATCAGCCCAGGAGAAAATAACCTGCCCAACACTATGCAAAACAGAAATAACGCTAGCATTCTTATACCCACTGAAGAAATAAAGAGCCCGTCACTGGGATGTCTACAGAGTCAGCTTCTGAAATGGGAGTGATATCAGAGCCAGGGCCAGCTATAGCATTCGGGTGATGGGCTTACTTTAGCTCTAGGTCGTTGCCGTAAGCCATGTCCATGCAGGGATCACGAGTCTTATTACTTTCGCAGAGAGACCAGGGTGGGGAAGGCGTCTTGACGGACATAAGTGAGTTTTTTCTTTGCTGTTTTGTGATTACAAGTGAGTGAGCAGAATAAAAGTCCTGTAAGTAAAGAAATGGAAGACTACCAGTTGACTAAAAAAAAAAACACTGTCATATAGCTTGGCCAAACTTTGCACCAACGCGACAAGTAGCGCTGACTTTTCCAGGGACTATCCATTATTCTACCCAGAGCAAGGCACCAGGATTGCTTTCCCAGAATTTACAGAATAATGCTTATCAAAGCCACCTATTTACATCGGAAGCGCTAGAGATGTAACATTCAGCTAGTAACGGGTGAGGAAGAAACCAACAACACCGAGACATATCATCAGTCACAGCCCCAGGAACTGAAGGCCACCTCATATAGTATTCCGCCACCCGAGTTGCCACCAGGTAGTCCACCGAGTGGCATATCGGGTCCACCTGATGATTCAATCCCCATGTGCAGAGCAGACCACCATAACACTGCAATTGGGAGCACAAGCAGAGTAACAGATGACCACCTCTTCAATAATCCCTCGGAGGAAAATTGATGGGAAAAATATACCTGCTATTTTAGCGAAAATTAAAGATGGGGGAAATGGGTTCTTACCCAGATTAAGCCACTGAATCTCCGCCATCACACACTGGATGTATGGGTTGGGATGAAAGGTATCTGGGGTGGAATGGATGGTGCCGAGAAGGGGATGGAGAGAACCTAGGGTGGGAATGAGGATATATAGGGGTAAGAAAGAGGATGTGTAGGGCGAGATGAGAGGAGGATGTATAGGGTGAGGAAAGAGGATGTATAGGGTAGGAAAGATGATGAATAGGGTAGAAAAGATGATCTATCGGGTGGGATAAAGGATCTATGGGGTGGGATGGAGGATCTATGCGGTGGGATTGAGGATCTATGAGTTGGGATGGAGGATTTATGGGGTGTGATGAAGTATACATGTATGTGTGGGATGACGTATACATGGGTGGGATGGAGGGTCTATGGGGTGGGATGGAGTGTCTATGGGGTGAGATAATTTATGGTATGAAGGGTCTATGAGAGGGGATGATCTATGGGATGAGGAGGATCTGTGGGATGGAGGGTCAATGGGGTGGGATGGAAGATCTATGGGGTGGGATGGTCTATGGGGTGGGATGGTCTATGGGGTGGGATGATCTATAGGGTGGGACGGAGGATCTATAGAGTGTGAGAGTCTATGGGGTGGTATGAAGGGTCTATCGGGTGGAATGATCTATGGGATGGTCTATGGGGTGGGATTGAGGATCTATTGGATGGGATGATTTTCGTTCTGCCGATTATATTGGACTTAGGGAACACCTGTCTAATATCGACTGGGGTAATCTAGCTAACGATTACGATGGGATCTGCGTTTATGATTTTTTTCTTAATAATGTACAACGTGCACAGAGTATGTTTATTCCCCAGAGAGAATTTAGGTCAAATAATAACGATCCCAAATGGATTAACAGGAGGCTAAAACATCTATTAGGGGAGAAAAGAGGAATTTATAGGCGCATCAAAAGAGATGTTAACCTTATTGACCAATATGTTCAGTTGAAAAGAGAAGTAAAAAAGGGGATTAGAAAGGCTAAACGTGACTATGAGATTAAGGTTGCTAATGAATCAAAGACTAATCCAAAAGGGTTCTTTCAAGTGTACAGGACGAAGGTGAGGGAAAAGGTAGGACCTCTGAAAATTGGGAATGGACAGCTGACGGATAACGAACTGGAAATGTGTTCTCTATTTAATGACTATTTTTTGTCAGTCTTTACACAAGAAGACGTAAATGAGATTCCAGAAATTAACAATTATTCAGTTCCTGAAGAATTCAAATTAACTAATATTACTGTCACGAGGGACATGGTTATCAAACAGATAGATAAACTGAAGCAAAATAAGTCCCCGGGACCCGACGAGTTGTTTTCCAGGGTACTTAAATAATGTAAAATGGAACTTAGTCAGCCAATAACGAATGTGTTTAATACGTCCATCCTAACTGGTGTTGTGCCAGAGATGTGGAAGATAGCTAATGTAGTTCCTATATTCAAATCAGGGGATAAGTCAATTCCATCAAATTACCGTCCAATAAGCCTCACGTCTATAGTAGGCAAATTATTAGAATCAATTATAGCTGATATTATTAGAAGTCACCTTGAAGAGCATAATTTGATTAATGAATCTCAGCATGGGTTCACGAGAGGTCGTTCCTGCCTGACAAATTTACTGACATTTTTCAATAAAACATTTGAGGCAGTAGACAGTGATAAAGAATATGATATAGTTTACTTGGATTTCGTAAGGCCTTCGATAGAGTACCTCACAAGAGACTCTTAAGAAAGGTGGCAGCTCATGGTATAGGAGGTAAAGTTCTAGCATGGATAGAGGCATGGCTTACCAATAGAAAGCAGAGAGTTTCCATTAATGGGGTCAAATCTGAATGGGGATTAGTCACTAGTGGCGTTCCACAAGGATCAGTTTTAGGCCCATTGTTGTTCATAATTTACATAAATGACCTTGATGAAGGAATTGCAAGTGACATGAGTAAATTTGCTGATGATACAAAAATAGGCCGTATAATTAATTCTGAGGAGGATACCAGTGAACTCCAGGAGGATTTGGACAAATTAATGTCTTGGTCTGAAAAGTGGCAGATGAAGTTCAATGTGGACAAGTGTAAGGTGCTAGTTCTTGGTAATGAAAATATCCCTCGAATTTATAAACTAGGTGAAGTAGAGTTTGATCATACAGAATGTGAAAAAGACTTGGGAGTCATGGTAAGCAGAAATCTAAAGCCAAGACAACAGTGCCTAAGTGTGCGCAATAAGGCTAACAGATTACTAGGATTTATTTCAAGAAGTATAAGCAACAGAAGTCCAAAAGTTATTTTACAGCTCTATACATCACTAGTGAGACCTCATTTGGATTATGCAGCTCAGTTTTGGTCTCCTTACTATAGGATGGATATAGATTCATTGGAGAACATACAAAGAAGAATGACTAAAATGATTTACAGTATAAGAAATCTCCCGTATGAAGATAGACTTAGAGCGTTGAATCTCCACTCTCTGGAGAGACGTAGAATGAGGGGAGATATCATCGAGGTGTACAAGTGGATGATGGGCATAAACAAAGGAGATATTAATAAAATACTGAGGATATCGAACCAAGTAAGAACCATAAATAACGGATTTAAATTGGATAAATTTAGATTTAGAAAGGACATAGGCAAGTACTGGTTCTCGAACAGAGTTGTAGATGCGTGGAACAATCTTCCAAGTAGGGTGATAGAGGCTAGGACCTTGGGTGGCTTTAAAAAGAGATTGGACAAATATATGAGTGGGAGGGGCTGGGTTTGATTAGTGTCGTGAGTACGGGAGTAAATTCTTAGGTAATGGTGGGTTTGATAAGGACCTGCCTTGTATGGGCCAGTGGGCCTTCTGCAGTGTTCCTCCATTCTTATGTTCTTATGGTCTATAGGTCGGGATGGAGGATATACAGGGTGTGATGGAGAGTCTATTGGGGTGGGATGAAGTCTATGGGGTGTGATGGAAGGTCTATGGGGTGGGATGGATGGTCTTTGGGTTGGGATGGAGGGTCTTTGGGAATGGGTTGGAGGGTCTACAGGGTGTGATAGAGGGACTATAGTGTGGGATAGAGGGTCTATGGGGTGGTATAGAGATTCTTTAGGGTGAGATGGAGGGGGTCTATAGTGGGACGGAGAGTCTATGGGGTGAGATGGAGGGTCTATGGGGTGAGACAGAGGGCCTATGGGGTGAGATGGAGGATATGTAGGATGGAATGGATGGTCTGTAGGGTGGAACGGAGGGGTCTATGGGGTGGAATGAGGGTCTATGGAGTGGTATGGAGGGTCTTTAGGGTGAGATAGAGGGTTTATGGGGTAAGATATATTGTCCATGGAGTAGCAGAAAAGTGTGGAAAATAAGTTGCTTTAATAAGTGGAGTGGAAAGAGGCCGATTATTGCCCAGCAAAGTAATGCAGCTCTCAAAGAAAAGAAAAAGTAGCATGGTACAATAAGAGCCGGCACGATGCTTCCCACCAAATGCAGTGCCAGCTCTCACTGGTTGGCCCTCGATAAATAATACACGCTGTAAGATAAAGACCCAAGACATGACTGATATTAATGTTGCTGTTTTTTAACACCAGCTGTCTCCCACCGAGGGTGACCAAAAGAAAGTAAAAACACATTCACCATCACTCATTCAATCGCCGTCTTGCCAGAAGCTCGCTTATATCACACTTCAGATAGTCTTCCGAACTACAATATCCATCAAGCCCTCCTTCAGGGTGCAGGCACTGCACTTTCCACCTTCAGGACTTACGTCCGGCTAACCATTCATCTGAACCCCTTCATAAATGATATATTGCTCACACTCCAACAGCACTTCGTCTCAAAAATCATTTACTTACACTCCAGTCTAACGCGCTCACACAAACCTGTTGGATGTAAAGTCTTCTTTAGCACAGTCTTTCAGGTCGTCATGGGTCGACCCTAGCCCTTTTTCCCTCCACCCCTGATTTAAATACCTTCCTAGTCATCCTAGGTGCCCAATCCATCTCAAGAACCGACCATTAGTGGGTCTTAGGTCATTAATTCTGTAACTCATGGCTGTAAAACCGTTTATTATAACAGCTGACTGATGATGGTAATACCTGCCAAAGCTAGGCCTCTGATGGTAGGTTGAAGATTTGAAAGCAGTGTCCTGGCCGTCTTGGTAAGCTAACGGGTCCTGGTGTAGTAAGACATGGCACCAGACCAAGGAGCTGGGCGGATACGCCTCCCTCCAAGCTCCACGGGCGTGCAGTTGCATGCGTGACACCTAATGAACTGTGCTTAATGCCAGCAAATATAATTAGTGCGTTGCTTAATGTCGGTAGATGTGGAAAATCGGGCACACAGTCCTCATTAACCGTCGCATGATCAAGTAAACGCCTGCGAGACAAAAACAATATTAATAAGTAGTGAATATACTGAAACATGTTAAGCGTTTCGTTTATTATAGACGACCAAACATCGGCCGTAACGTATTGGCGACGTCTTACTAAAACAGCCCTATAAGGGCACAATTTTGGTACCTTGGCACCCTTCTATCTGATGATTTTAGTCCTAAAAAATATGTTGCAACACAGTGAAGGGGGCAGGTAGCATTTATTAGATGTATTAGACCTAATTACCTAGAGACCTCTCAAGAGTGGCGGTATCGTGAATTTTTTTAGATTTAGCAAGTTTCTTGATACAGCTTATGTGTCAATGTTAATATATATATTTATATTATTCATATCTAGTTTAATGGATTTCCTCATGACTGAAGGGAAGAATCCTGCCGACTCCAGGAGAAGAAAATGATCATTACTACACACGTTCACAAGAACAGACCTTCCAAAGCCCAGGTTCAGCATGCTCAGCTTCTATAACCATCTGCTGAACTTCCTTGAAGCATGATTAGTTATCAAAAAGCAGACTGACGTAGCACTCTTTGAAATCAGCTTAAATCACCCATTTCACAAAACTCAAGGCCTTTCACCATCTCCGAGGTTTAAGCAAAGTTGATTCAACCTAAAACCGAGACACTCATCTAAGATTCCACCTACTCACAGGTGACCTCACCCTTTCTTGCAGATAATGCTGAACACACTACACCTCACGGACCTCTCTTCAGTTGCTGAATAGCCTCACGTTTCACCTGTCTCGGTAGGAAACAACTAATAAAGTTCCAAGCGGACGAAAACTCCTCCAAAAATACCATGACACTGTAATTGTGTCACTCTCACCAGGGCGGTGTGTATTGAGAGCATGAGAGCCAGGGGTCCGGAACACCAACTGGTGACTTCCTGGTGTCTTTGCTATAAATGAGAGCCAATTTTTGGCATTTTTATTTATTCTTGTCATTTTCATGGACAAGCCTGCTCGCCCTTGGCCAATCCGTACGTTGTGAAACAGTGTTATGATGTAATATACAAGCGTTGTTGATGTTACTGTAGAGGAAAGGGTTACACAGTGTAATTTTGTGACTGTAGTACGCTTGTCAAGTTCCCCAGTTCTCTCTCGAGAGAGGAGCCGTATGTGGCGCCATCAAGTGAATGAATTCTCTTAATTTCATCTGTCGTCTTTCCTCTTCATTCTTAAAGCTTCATTCTGTCCTCACTTTTTTCTTTCTTCAGAGGAGACTTTTGCCTCCTCATTTCACCTACGCCCATTCTGCAGTAACCCATCCTGGGTTACTAATAAAAATAGTAGTCTTTAAGTACTATTACTACTGTCACAAACTAATTTTATTTTATTAATTTTATTGTCACTAGTAATACAACCACCTACTCCTATTACCATTGCTTTATCACCACCACCTATTACCACAACACATTACTATTGCTTCTAATAACCAACTATTTTTACTTCTACTACTATCATCGCCATCTACTGTTACTATCATCTACTATAACTATTCCTTCCACCTACTTCTATTCCCACCACCTACTTTTATTAATACTATTACAATCACCACCTACTACAACTATCAATACTGCTACATACTCTTATTACTACTACTCCCACTACCACAAATACGAGTGCTACCACTACAATGACTTATTTATTTCCTGGTGTCGAGACATGCTACACACGAGGGAGAACATTACAATCATTTTACAGTAATAATTCCGTGAGGTATCAGGGAGCTGCCGTCCACTACACACCATACTCAGGTTAGGGGAGGAGGGACACTTCTCCAGATATATTTTTAGAAAACATGGAACAAATCTCAGAACAAGCTCGAGTTTTTTTAATTATTTTAAATCGAATTATTGAACCGTTTTTTGAAAGTCTGAATTGTGTTTACACTGGCAACAGAGAAATATAATTTATGCCAGTGTTCTGCGGCGGTAGGGGAAAACTCCCACGTTTGTCTCGCATCTGTTTTCATTGTCATATTGTTATTTCTCGTTACAGAACATTCCTGTGTTCCAGTAATTTTTATGAGTATTCTGAATTTCTTCAATAATTTTATGGTTTGGATTACGTCTCCTCGCAGTCTACGTGTCAGTAAAGAAAATGTTATTTTTTTTAGTTCTTCACCTGGTTTATTTACTAATTTTACTATTTCATTTTATCTTCTTTATTCTTATCTTGCTTTTATTCATTTTTTTATTTACGAGCTAAGTTTTGGTCACCCCATTTAAGCTTGGAAGACAGACGTCTCACTTCATATATTGTCTAAGATATAAAACAAAATTGCAGGGTTAATGAAGACTGTCTAGAAAAAATCAATAACTTAAAGGTGGGTGGAACCGGAGCTAAAGAGGGTGGAGGGGAGGGAGGAAGGTGGTAATACAATTTGATGAAGAAAAAATGGGCGAAGCAGGTGGATGAAGGAAGTATATTAAACAGGAGACAGAAATATGGGTGGAACAAATTGGATAAAGAAAATAAATGGTATAAAATACCGACACAATGGAAAAATAAACACATAAGCAGTATAATGTGATCCTTTATTGACAACGTTTGGCCCACACAGTGGGCTTTATCGAGTCACAAACAGATCTACCTGGATAAAAGATACACGAGTATTTATAGGATTTAGTCAGGTGGAGAAAGCTGCACGTGACAAGTATATGGGTAGACCTTCTGCAGTGTTCCATACTTAAGTTCTGTGTGGGAAAGCGATGAAGAGGTTTCTTGGCAATAGGTTCAGCTATGTTGTAGAAGCCGTTGTTCTGGTTGAAGTTGTTGGATATACAGATAAGTGATGATTCCAGGATTCTTCGGTATTGAGTGTTGTCTTCTCTGGCGATGAGTCTTGCGTTTCTGTAGTTGATTAAATGCTTGTGTGAATTTCGGTGTTGAACACAGGCATTTCTTGTCCAATCTCTTTTTAAAGCTACTCAAGGTTTAAGACTCCATCACCCTACTTTGAAGACTGTCACATGCAGCTTTCTCCACCTGACCCAGCATTCTCCACCTGACTAAATCCTTTAAATACTCATGTATCTTTTATCCCGGTAGATCTGTTTGTGACTCGATAAAGCCCACTGCGTGGGCGAAACGTTGTCAATAAAGGATCACATTATACTACTTATGTGTTTATTTTTCCATTGGATAAAGAAAGTAGAGAGAACAAGTAAATGGAAGAGGTAGGGAAGGTGTCATGCCCCAGAGTATCTTGCCAACGCATTCCTGTGTAATCAAAATAGCTGCGGAATTACCCTCTTTTTAAATATTTAAAACATGTTATATTGGCCCCTTTGGCAGCTTGAATATGCGTGAGTGCCTGTGATAAGATAAATGGTTGGGTAAAATCGTTGTTTCAAAATTTGCAATTAATTTTAAATATATTTTTATTTTTATGTAAATAATTTGGGTCTAATTGGGACGAATTGAGATTAGTTGCAAGTGCAGGTAATATTGATGTTTTTTCATTAACTGAGACGTGGTTTAATATGAAAAATCGGGACATGCCTGCTGAATGTCACATTCAGGGTTTTAAATTGTTCCAAGTAGACAGAAGTATCTGGAAGGGGGGTGGGGTGGCACTCTATGTCCGTGATCACTTAAATTGTTGCATAAAAACGGGTATAAAGTCTGAAATAATACATACAGAGTCTGTCTGGATAGAATTTTCAGAGGGTGTAAAAACTGATTTTAGGTGTGATATACCGTCCTCCAAACGTAGACAGGGAACAAGGGAGACTACTTTGGGAGGAAATTGTTAATGCCACAAGGCATGATAACATAGTAATTCTAGGGGACTTTAACTTTAGTCAAATTGATTGGAATTTCTTGACAGGAAATTTAGAAACTAACGACTTTTTAGAAGTAGTTCAGGATTGTTTTTTGAAGCAGTTTGTGACAGAACCAACAAGGGGAAATAACCTACTTGACTTGGTTCTGGTAAACAAGGAAACCCTTGTTATTAATTTAGAAATTACAGAGGAACCCGGCACAAGCGACCACAAATCAATTTCCTTTAACATTGAATGGATGTATGATAGTAGGGATAACTCAGTAACGGTCCCAGATTTTCGCTTAGCAGATTACAATGGGCTTAGAGAACACTTATCATCTGTGGAATGGGGTAACGAAGAGAGCTATCAATATGACAGTTTTCTGAACACTATACAGGCTGTAGATAAATGGTTGAGACCAAAAGATTGTTAAATTAGACACATATGCAACACTTGGCGTATCTTTATGTGAGAGAAACGTTTCGCCACAAATGGTTCATCAGATCAATACAAAGTAGAAAGGCATAAAGGAGAGGAGTTTGGGTTATCAGTCCTCGGCCTGGAGTCGATGTTACAGTCCATCAATCTTGTTGGAAGTGTTAGCAAACGGCCGTAAGATGGCTTAAAAATACTTGCATTATCAGGTGAGATGCCAGTAGGTAGGCAGGTCATAGTGGTATCAACCACTAGTCAAGTAATAAGTCCTTGTCAAAGTTTGGACAAATGTTGAAGAATCCCTTTGTATCAAGAACCCAACAAGTTGCTGTGTCAGACAGGATGTAGATAAATGGTTCAGAGAACCGATAATTTTAAATTAGACTATAACACTAAAAAAAAAAAAAAAAAAAAAAAAAAAAAAAAAAAAAAAAAAAAAAAAAAAAAAAAAAAAAAACTAACTATACAGGCTGCCCAAAGAACATTTATCCCATATAAAGAAATTAGATCAAGTAGAAATGACCCAAAATGGATGAATAATTGGCTGAAATATCTTTTAGGGCAGAAGAAAGGAATTTATAGGCGCATAAAAGAGGTGAGGTCATCTTAAAAATCAGTATACTGAGATTAAGAGGGACATTAAAAGGGGATAAGAAAAGCTAAATGGGACTATGAAATTAAAGTTGCTAGGTATTCAAAAACTAACCCCAAAAGTTTTTTCCAGGTTTATAGAACAAAAATTAGGGATAAGATAGGTCCCCTTAAAAATAACTCTGGGCATCTTACTGACATGGAGAATGATATGTGCTCTATTTTTAATAATTATTTTCTCTCGGTTTTCACACAGGAAGACACTAATAATATCCCAGTAATTAATTTTTATAGTAGCCCTGAAGATGATAAATTATGTAATATTACAGTCACTAGGAAAATGGTTATGAAACAAGTAGACCGCCTGAAACAAAATAAATCGCCGGGTCTGATGGACTTTTTGCAAGGGTTCTTAAGGAATGCAAAATGGAACTCTGTGAACCATTAACTAACATTTTTAACTTATCTCTTCAAACAGGTGTAGTGTCTGATATGTGGAAGATGGCTAATGTAATTCCTATTTTTAAAGCAGGGGATAAGTCACTACCGTCAAATTACCGCCCAATAAGCCTGACCTTAATTGTAGGCAAATTACTAGAGTCAATTATAGCTGATTTTATAAAAAACCATCTGGATAAACATAATTTGATTAATGATACTCAGCATGGATTCACGAGGGGCCGTTCCTGCCTAACTAATTTATTAACTTTCTTCGGTAAAGCTTTTGAGGCTGTTGATCACGATAAAGAATTCGATATTGTTTATTTAGACTTTAGTAAGGCTTTTGATAGAGTACCACACCAGAGACTGTTAAGGAAAGTGACAGCTCATGGAATTGGGGGAAAAGTGCTGTCATGGATCGAGTCATGGCTCACCAATAGGAAGCAGAGAGTGTGGTTAAATGGGGTTAAATCCGAGTGGGGATCTGTAACAAGTGGCGTTCCACAGATACCAGTCTTAGGCCCGTTGTTGTTTATGATATATATCAATGACCTTGATGAGGGAATTACTAGTGATAAGAGCAAATTCGCCGATGACACGAAGATAGGTAGGATAATTGATTCAAATGTAGATGTCAGGCAACTTCAGGAGGATTTAGACAAACTCAATTCCTGGTCGGAAAAGAGGCAGATGCAGTTCAATGTAGATAAATGCAAGGTTCTGAAGCTCGGGAATGTCCATAACCCAAGCACTTATAAGTTAAATAATGTAGAACTTAGCCATACAGATTGCGAAAAGGACTTAGGGGTTATGGTAAGCAGCAACCTTAAACCAAGACAGCAATGCCTAAGCGTACGTAATAAGGCAAACAGATTACTGGGATTTATATCTTGGGATCTTAATACAGGGAATTCTTCACTTGCCCAACCCTTGGGCACGACCTACTTCCACATTGGACAAATGTGACACCACCTACGACTTCTGCACCTCTCCTGCCTACGGTATATAAGCTACTCCCTAGCACATATGCTGTATTCTTATCAAGATTGATGGACTGACTACATCGACTCAAGGCCGAGGGACTAATTACATCAAACTCCTCCTGTTCTTCACCTTTCTCCTTTGTATGGACTGATGAAGCCACTGTGTTGCGAAACGTTTCCTCAATAAAGATACCCAAGTGTTGCATATGTGTCTAATTTATCAATTTGTCTGTTCTCTGAACCATTCATCTACATCCTGATGAGATTAAGACACATGTGCAACATCTGGGTATCTTTATAGTAGACGTTTCGCCACCCAGTGGCTTTATCAATACAAAATTCTAGGACATAATTTGAAGAGAGTAGAACTATATACAAAGGATGAGGAAATCAGTCCCTCGGCCTTGGAGTTCGTGTGTTCAGCACCGTTGGTGTAGAGATTCTGAAGATCAGGTAAGAAGGCTTGACCTTAAATAGGCGTCAGCTGATAGGGACGGGTAGCAGACGAGGGCATAGTCACTGGTAGGCGGGATTCCCCAGTGGAAGTAGGTCATACCCAAAGAGATGGGTAGTAGTAGTATTAGTAGTAGTAATAGTAGTAGTAGCAGTAGTAGTAGTAGTCGTAGCCGTGAAGAAGGTAATGTCCTCAGAATCAAGATTCCATGATGTTGCAGTGTCTGACAAGTTGTACAAGAGTGGTATACAATACCGACAAGATGAGATTAAGACACATGTGCAACATCTGGGTATCTTTATAGTAGACGTTTCGCCATCCAGTGGCTTTATCAATACAAAATTCTAGGACATAATATGAAGAGTAGAACTATATACAAAAGATGAGGTAATCAGTCCCTCGGACTTGGAGTTCGTGTGTTCAGCACCGTTGGTGTAGAGATTCTGAAGACCAGGTGAATGAATGAATGAATAAGTTCAGGTAAGATCCCAATGGGATGAGCGGGGAAGACGGTACAGACGAAGAATAGCGCTGGAGAGGAGTCTTCTTAGTCGTAGAAATAGAGCCAGGGCTTAACCCAGCAGCTAAGGCGATCGTGGGACAGACTTGATAACAGGAATAGCAGGCTCTCCTGTTGGTGAGACTCCAGTGGGGTGAACGGGGAGGACGGGACAGGTAAAGATTAGGGCTAGAGAGGAGTGTAGAAATTGAGCCAAGGCTTAACCCAGCAGCTAAGGTGAAAGTGGGTCAGAGAAACGAACAGCTCAAGGTACCTGTCATAGAATCCAAGGTACCTGTCATAGAATCCAAGGTACCTGTCATAGAATCCAAGGTACCTGTCATAGAATCCAAGGTACCTGTCATAGAATCCAAGGTACCTGTCATAGAATCCAAGGTACCTGTCATAGAATCCAAGGTACCTGTCATAGAATCCAAGGTACCTGTCATAGAATCCAAGGTACCTGTCATAGAATCCAAGGTACCTGTCATAGAATCCAAGGTACCTGTCATAGAATCCAAGGTACCTGTCATAGAATCCAAGGTACCTGTCATAGAATCCAAGGTACCTGTCATAGAATCCAAGGTACCTGTCATAGAATCCAAGGTACCTGTCATAGAATCCAAGGTACCTGTCATAGAATCCAAGGTACCTGTCATAGAATCCAAGGTACCTGTCATAGAATCCAAGGTACCTGTCATAGAATCCAAGGTACCTGTCATAGAATCCAAGGTACCTGTCATAGAATCCAAAGGTTATTTGAAAATAGGGTTAGGAGCAGGATCATACAAGGAGTAGAAAAGGTTGTGTTGGTTTGTGGGTCTGCGAATGTCTTCGTCAAGGAGAGAGGTCCAGTAGTCATGTCGTGTTTCAAATTTGTCTATCTGTCTGTCAGTGAGCGACTTCCAGTACAGATTCAGCGAAGGGATGTCTAACTGGGCATGGAGAGACTCGCTTGTGGCGAAGTCCTCCCATCTGACATGAAGCACCCAGCGCAGAGCCTTGTTCTGGACACGCTGCAGTTTAAGTAAGTTTGTTTTGGCTGCAAGAGAGAGGGCAAGAGAGTAAGTTATCAGCGGACGTATTAGGGATTTGTAGATGTGTAGTTTGGTGCGTTGGGAGGCATGTTGCAGCTTGGTAAATTAAACACATATGCAACACTTGGGTATCTTTATTGAGGAAACGTTTCGCCACACAGTGGCTTCATCATTCCATACAAAGGAGAATCGTGAAGAACAGGAGGAGTTTGAGGTGGTCAGTCCCTCAACCTTGAGTCGATGAAGCCACTGTGTGGCGAAACGTTTCCGATTCATTTCCAGGTAATGAGGCACACTTACTGGTCGGGAATGTACGTAGGTTGAGAAATATTTTGAGGAGAGCTATATATCCTCACAATGTTCTATATAACAAAACATTCTCCAGAGGTAGCTGTCATGTAGTCACTGCATTTTTGTACGAGCATTGAGTCGAGGTATTAAGGAACTCACGAGCTCGGCCTGAACTGCCTGTTCAATTAGCATGTGGCGTGGTCATGCGACTCTCAAATGGAATCCTGCTCGTAGTATCTCTCTGTGCTCCGCAGTGAGTTATTAATGTAATAAATGAGCAACGACACGAAAACATGCTTGCCTTTGCTCGTTCACAGCCCGTCTCCGAGCAAGAATCAATAAGTAGGAGTACAACTTATTACACAACTTGCTCTGGTATATTTACGAGGAAAATAACACCGCCAGGTACTAGGAAAAATCAATTATGGAAAATGAAACGTGTCCTGGCGCTTGTAGTAAAATGAAAGCACGAAGTAATGACAGTGTCGTATAACAGTCCCATGGGTGGCCTTCTAGGTGTTAAAAAAAATTTGGCAAAAATAGCCAATAACTTTTATTGGCCAAATATTGCATTAGATGTGTTTATCCTTGTCAGGAAATGTGCCACAGGTCTTTTAAAAATCAAAGAGAAGTTGAATGAAAATAATAATAAGGTGTATATGCCTAACAGACGTAGATATGGGAGAATAAATCACATATCCACTAAACTCAGACAATATCCTGTAGACCATATACCCTGATGAGATAACACATCTCATGGTGACGTTTTCTTGAATAATATTGATAGGTTGCGCAATTCATATCGCTATGTGTCTTTTCACTCTAGAGGTAAAGCCAAGCAAGTGTTGTAACTAATTTTTAATTTTAATTGTTTATTTAAAGACGCATGTCAGTAAACATACTTTAAGTTTTCACAATGTGGATGTCATTAATATGGTCTCTGCATCGTGCGAACATATCTAATATCAATTTATTACATATCGATGTGTGTTTCCTATTGGAAAACGATCTTTTGAACTGATAATCCGTAGGTTTTACCCTGTATTCTCCATAAACCAAATGAAAAAGATGCATACACAGATTATCATAAGGTAAATGCTGTAACTAAGCCTGATGGATATTCACTTCAAGATAAGGTGACATCACTGACCTAATGTACAATGTAAAATGTGTTAAAGGTGGATCTGTTAAAGGAATACTTTCAGGTCCCCTAACAGATAGAGAAAAGTCTCTGCCTGTATTATAAAGGAAGATTTGTAAAATTATATAGTTATTGCATTTGGTATAAGAGACGTTCCTGCGACCTTTCAACGCCTCATAATTCAGATTACGAATAGTTTGCACAGCGTGGAAGCATAACTAGATGACCTAATCATAATCAGTGGTACGTGGGATCAGCACTTGCGGCTGGAAGCTTTGTTCAGCAAGTTACATCAGTTAGACTTAACTGTCAAGCTCACAGTGAATTCAGGCGGGCAAAATTATTTTTTCCAGGTCATGTCACTGAACAGGTTGGGGTGTTCCCTATTACAGCAAAATAAGAGGCTATTAATAACATGGAGATCCCTACGAGTAGAAAAGCACTGATGCATTTCCTGCCCCATGGCTAAATTTTACGGACATTTTGCTCTAATTTTTCACGTGTTGCTCATTTCTTGGCACTGTTAACAAGTAAAAACAAAAAGTTTGAGATTAAACAGGCCAGAGAGGTTCCGAGTATTTGAAACATTTCCTCTCTCCTACTCCAATACTGCAGAGACCAGATTTTAAAGCACATTTCATTGTACAAGTGGATGCTAGTGAGGTAGGCATAGGTGTTGTGTTTCTTCAGAAATCAGCAGAAGTAATGGAATCAGTATGCTTTTTCTCTGCAAAACTGAGGAAGCGTCAGAAAAATTACAGCAGGATTGAAAAAGAGGAGTCCACTTTCATATCAACCCTTAAATATTATGAGGTATACCCAGGAGAGTCGTCTCATGAAATACTGACCTATTCATACCATAAAAATCCTCTTCCTCCTCATATTCATACAGTTTGTAAAATAAAGTAAAAACTCATGCACTGGTCTGCACATTCAGCCATTTAGTGTTGAAATACACCATATTATTGGATAATGTATTATTATTATTATTGCAGACACTGTTCGGATCCTTAACAAATGAAGATTAATAATTAAAACTGCATGCATACCTTTTAACAAGGCATAAACTAAAAAAAAAAAAAAGGTGGTTGGGCAATGGCCGTTATAATTTATGCATGATCTAAACTAATCATAACCAAAATATTAGCACAATATATTATGTATTGTGTGTACTCTGAGTGAGAGTGAGTGTGAGTGTTTTTGTTACTTAATGCAAATATAGACTGATAGACTACTCTGAGGCACCTTGTCCAGCCACCTTATTCTTGGATAGTAAGAGGTATCCAAGAATTCGATTTTTGTGAGAGTACAATAGCTACTAGACAAATATTTACTAGGAATTTCGCACGTATATAAAATATTATATTTATCTGAAACTTATATTTACACCATGGACTGACTTATTCATTTTCTATGAATGGATACCGTGCTAAAATGCTGCTGATGCTCTCTAAATCATTACACAAGGCCAGCTGGGAGGTGGAATTCCTCGACACCAGCTGTACAGCTGAGAACAGCTGGAGGCAGAGCAGATGAAAGGTCACACACACATAAGCTACTAAATCTGTGCGATAAACACACCGTAAATCAGCAGATAGTGGAGCCAACAAGACTGGTAAACACACGTGACCTTATCTTCACAAATAATGAGGACCTGGTAAGACACATAACAATATCAAAAGCAACTAATTCCTATCACAATCTAATTTAAGTTCAGACTTACATGCACAGGGGTCCTGATCAGCAAAATGCACTTAGTTGTGAAGGTGTTTTCACCAAATACGACTTCAACAACAAGAACATCAACTGGGACAAGGGGAAGCATATCTTAAATGAAACATGATGGGAAGATATCTTAAATAACATGGATCCAAACCAGTGATTTGAAAGGATCAACTTCCTGGCAGCTGAAGTATGTTCAAGGCATATTCCCCTAAGAAAGAAGAGAAGTAAACTGGAGAGAGAAAGGCGCTCCCTCTACAGAAGACGACGAAGAATCACTGAGCTCCTCAAGAACACTAGAGTATGTGATACACGGAAGGAAGCGCTGACCAGGGAAGTGGAAAGTATCGAACGTAAGTTAAAGAACTCTTACAGGACCCAGGAGAGACATGAGGAGCTAAAAGCGATTAGTGAAATTGAAAAAAATTAGAAATATTTATTTTCATATGCCAAAAACAAGGCAAATGCTCCATCTAGTATCGGGCCATTGCTCAGACAAGATGGGACTTACACAGGTGACAACAAAGAAATAAGTGAGATACTGAAATCCCAGTACGACTCTGTATTTAGCGAGCCACTAATCAGTCTAAAGATCGACAATCCAAATTATTTTTTTCATGTATGAGCCTCAAAACTAAATCAATGTATGCCATATTTCCGATTTTACCCTAACTCCGATAGTCTTTGAGAAAGCCATTGACAACATGTCCATGCACTCAGCCCCAGGCCCAGACTCGTGGAACTGTGTTCATTAAGAACTGCAAGAAACCCCTTTCGCGTGACCTAAGTATACTATGGAGAAGGAGCTTATACATGGGTGAAATTCCACAGTCACTAAAAACAACGGATTTAGCCCCACTCCATAAAGGTGGCAGCAAAGCATTAGCTAAGAATTATAGACCAATAGCTCTTACGTCCCACATCATAAAAATCTTTGAAAGAGTGCTAAGAAGCACGATTGCAAACCTCTTGGATTCTCAAAAACTGCACAATTCAGGGCAACATGGGTTCAGAGCAGGTCGCTCCTGCCTCTCACAACTACTGGATCACTATGATATGGTCTTGGATTCACAGGAAGAAAAACAGAATGTAGATGTAATATACACAGACTTTGCAAAACCCTTGGCGTAATAGCGCACAAAATACGTGCTAAAGGAATAACTGGCAAAGTTGGGAGATAGATCTTCAACTTTCTAACCAATCGAACACAACGAGTAATGGTCAACAGAGTTAAATCGGAAGTTGCCATAGTGAAAAGCTCTATTCCATAAGACACAGTACTCGCCCCCATCCTATTCCTCATCCTCGTATCAGACATAGACAAAGATGTAATCCACAGCATCGTGCCATCCTTTGCAGACGATACTAGGATCTGCTTGAGACTGTCATCTATTGAGGACACGACAAATCTCCAAGAAGATATAAACCAAGTTTTCCAATGGGCAACGGAAAACAATATGATGTTCAATGAAGACAAATTCCAACTACTCCGTTTTCTAAAACTGGAGGAGATAATAACTAGAACTGAGTATACTACAAACTCTGATTATACAATAGAGCGGAAAAATAATGTGAGGGACCTGGGAGTGGTTATGTCTGAGGATCTCACTTTCAAACATCACAACAGTGCCACGATCACAACTGCAAAGAAAATGACAGGATGGATAATGAGAACTTTCAAAACAAGAGATGCCAAGCCAATAATGATCTAGGTTGAAATATTGCTGTACATTAACATCTCCGTTCAAAGCAGGTGACATTGCAGATCTAGAGAGTGTACAGAGAACCTTTACTGCACATATAAGTTCCATCAAACACCTCAACTACTGGGAACGCTTGCAAGCACTTGACTTGTAATCGCTGGAACGCAGGCGAGAGAGATATATCATAATCTACACATGAAAATCCTAGAAGGAATGGTCCTGAATTTGCACACAGAAATCACCCCCTACCAAAGTAAAAGACTGAGCAGGCGGTGCAAAATATCCCCAATGAAAAGTAGGGGAGCCATTGGTACACTGAGAGAAAGCACCATAAGTGTCCGGGGCCCAAGCCTGTTCAACAGTCTCCCACCAATCATAAGGGGAATTACAAATAGGCCCCTGGATGCCTTCAAGAGGGAGCTGGACAGATACTTAAAGTCTGTGCCGGATCAGCCTTTCTGTGGTTCGTACGTTGGACTACATGCGGCCAGCAGTAACAGCCTGGTTGGTCAGGCCCTGATCCACCGGGAGGCCTGGACAAAAACTACCACTGCTCCACTACATCAGTTATCAGTATATAAATTCCATCTCCGCAAATATGCTGCACTTTTATTAGATTGATGGACCGAACAGATCGACTCCAGGCTGAAGGACTGATTACCTCAAATTCCTCCTCATCTTCCACTTTTTCTATATTGGAATGAAGCCACTGTGTGGCGAAACGTTTCCGGAATAAAGATACCCAAATGTTGCACAAGTGTCTCCTTTATCAGCTCATGTAATTGCCTAACCTATATTTAAAACTAAAACACGTTTTAGCTTCAAAGACGTTACTCGGGAGTTTGTTCTACTCATCCACAACTAATTACCAAACCAAATCTATTTTCCCAGCTTTAACCCATTGCTGCGAGTCTTGTCTTGGTTAGATATTTTTAGCACGTTATTTACAGCCTCTTTATTTATTTCTGTTTCACATTTATACACCTCAATCATATCATCCCTAACTCTTACGACTTTCTAGAGTGCAGATTCAGGGCCATCACTATCCTCGTAGGAAAAATTTCTGCTACATGGGATCAATTTTGTCAACCTTCTTTATGCGTTTTCCAGCGCATTTATACCCATTCCGTAATACGGTGACCAGAACTGTGCAGTTTAATCTAAATGAGGCCTAACCAACGATATACAGAGTTGAAGAATGGCCTGAGGACTTCTGTTATTTATACTTCTTGAAATGAAGCCAAGAATTCTACTCGCTTTATTGCGAACACTTACGCACTGTTGACTTATCTCTCGCTTAGAATATTCTTCAGTTTCGACGGCTCCTTTCAAGGCAGAAGAGATTGCTGAGCTGGAGCAGACATAAGAGATCACTTACAGCCCATATAGAGCCATTAAATCATCTTAAATTACTCAAAATACCTCAAAGTCCTAAATATGTACCCGTTGGAGCAAAGAGAGGAGAGACGAGAGACAGAGATGAGGGAGACAAGAGAGAGAGAGAGAGGCTGCTACTGCTAAGTACAAGGCTTGAAGAAGGTATAAGAGACATCCCACTACCAATAACAGGAACCTCTACAGGCAAGCCTATAGACATATAGGTAAAGTTCAAAAGTGAGCCATCTCTAAATGGGAGGCTAACACTAAAAGAAAGCTGTCATCAGGTAGAGTGGGTTCCAAAACCTGGTGGTCCTTGGTCAAGGACAGACAAGGTTATTTGCCTGATGAGCTTATTCCACCTCTAAATCGACAGGATGGGACCATCTCTACTAGAAGTCAGGAGAAAGCTGACCTCTTTGCCGAACACTTTACTGCCAAGATGAAAGTTCGTGATCCAGCGAGGGACCCTCCTTGGCTAGCTGCAAGAACTATGTCAAAGCTGTCAGTGGTGACAATAAGGCACGAGGAGGTGTATCTCCTTAAATCGATGGACCAAGAAAAGGCTGTGGGCCCAGACAAGTTGAGCCCAAGGTTGATGAGTAGATGTGCAGATCAGCTAGAAACTTCTAACTTGCATCTATCAGTACTACTTAACACACTGTAAATGGTCTTCTCTGTGAAAAGAGGCAAATGTAGTCCCTGTTCATAAAAAAAGAAGAGCAGATCGGAAATTAGCAAGTACAGACCAGTGTCACTCCTGTCAATCACTGGCAAGATCCTTGAGACAATAATAACACGGTAGATGAAAGTTTTTCGACTACCACTCACTTCTTTGTGACCGTCAATATGACTTCAGAAAAGGTTACCCTACTGCTGATCTGTTGTTAAACATCTCCACTAAGTGGCACCAGCTACTGAATGAAACCAAAGTCAGCTGTGTAGTAGCACTGGACAAAGCTGGTGCTTTCGACTGTGTATAGCACCAGGGACTCTTGGCAAAACTACAAGAACTGGGAATTGCAGGTTCTACACTAAGTCTCCTCACTTATTACCTTCATTGAGAACTACAATTAGAGATCTACCTTCAAGGTAGATTTCTAAGTGCCCCAATAGGATGTCTTGCTGACTCTGTCAGCAAGACATCCTATTGGGGCAACTGTTCCACAGGAAAGTGTGCTTGGGCCATTTTTATGGAATGTCTACTTCAATGACCTTCTTCATATCATCCCAGAATACCATGCATATGCAGATGACTGCACTATGACATTTACTTATCCAATAGAGGAAATGCCAGCTGCTCTAAGTTACATCAATCACCAGCTTACAGCTATATCAGCCTGGGGTAAACGATGACAGGTCGCATTTGTTCCTGATAAAACACAGATGATGGTCTCTAGGCACCATGATGGCAATGGTGGAACACTGGCAAGAATGAATGGAAGAGAGTTGGTACCTGGGGATGAAGCTGATATCCTTGGGGTGAAATTTAACTTCAAACTGACCATGAAGAACCAGCTGTAAACCTGGCAAACAAGGCAGCCAGGAAACACTTCGACGTATCTCGCATCTGCTTGACACTAGAGGTTGCAAGATTCTGTACGAGGCACAAGTAAGCTCACACCTTGAGTATCCTCCACTTTCTTGGATTGCCTGCCCCCCATCTCATCTGCGACTTCTTTACAGAGTAGAGAACAGAGCAAGATGCCTCATCTCTCGCCTGGACCCAGTCTGGATAGATCTGTCATTTCAGCAGAGCCTTCAATACCGGAGGAATATGGGTGCCCTTACTGTTATGTATAAGGACAACATTGTTAAAGTACCACACTTGGGTGCACTCTGAGGACAGCGAGAAGAGAGCTTCTACACAACAAGTCGGGCTCCATGCAGCACCTTCACTCTGTACCCTTCTCCAGGACATCACTTCATATGAGATCATTTATTTCAAAGATGATCCGAGTCTGGAACATGTTCGTACAACATAATGTCAACGAAATTGCTGGCCCACAGACGGCTCCAACTTCATCCTGTCCCATATTTGTATGTCTCATAATAAAAAAACTTTCAAATGAGCTGATGAAGGTAACAGCTCTTAGCTTGTAAATGAATTTAATAATCTTAACCTAACCTTGTAAAACACTGTAATGAGAGAGAGAGAGAGAGAGAGAGAGAGAGAGAGAGAGAGAGAGAGAGAGAGAGAGAGAGAGAGAGAGAGAGAGAGAGAGAGAGAGAGAGAGAGAGAAAGAAGAGAGAGAGAGAGAGAGAGAGAGAGAGAGAGAGAGAGAGAGAGAGAGAGAGAGAGAGAGAGAGAGAGAGTGTCAATAAAGTTAGAGATCCTTAACCTAACACTGTGTAAAAAAAAGAGAGAGAGTAAGAGAGGGAGAAACGCCAATAAGATGTACAATAAGAGAGCATTGTGCCCAGACTATTCGATATTCTACCGTAAGATATCATACATTGCCAGAAAAGGTGTAGAAGTTTGTAAGATAAAACTCCGCCAAGTACCGGATTCACCGGGCTGTGATGGTTATGTTGGCCATAGGGCCGCCAGCTAGCCAGCCAGCAAGCGTTGCTGGCTGGCATATAGATGCCGATGGTTAACATAGCATCTGAGTGGATGCTATAAAAGTACAGTGAAAGCTCCTGGAGAGCGAAACGTTGCCACAATAAAATGTCACATTAGTTGCATTTGTGTCCTTTTACTTAACATATTGTCGGTAATTCTACCAATATTATTACAGGTTAAAGATCCAACATTCAGTATGCCAAAATCCTGAGAAGTAAAGAAGGGCTCCAGAACACCCTTCACTACTATTGCTACAACTTTAATATTGCTTCCTGGCTGGCTGACTTCCTCCGAACTGCTAACCCCCTCCTTTCTACTGACTGACTAGCTCATCTTGGCGATATATCCAGCATTAAATTCGGTGTTTTTTCCTAGATTCATACATTCTGGAATGGTCAGGGACGGCTGTGACGATAACTAGCTTTCAAAACCCACTTGCATTATTCTGTGGGGTAACATCCAGCACCATCACAAATACTGCTGGTGATGTTGCTTCACCTCAAAGATAGACAATTTATTTCCCGCCCAACCACGGCATACCTAGTAAACAAATGAAAATTATAAAAAAAATGTCTGATTAATTTTTATTAAATATCATAAATATAAATTCCAATCCAAGTCAAATTTTCCCCTCAACACTTGACAAAAAAATGAACAAACGACTCAGCAAACATAGGCAGAGTATGCAATTTAATTAGTGTCGTTGAAAACAAAACAACGAGCGAGATTTTAAGAGGAGAGATACTCTGAAAGGAAAATGCAAACAGCCTAGAGTCCACGTAATTAGAATGGATGGAGGAGAAAAGATATTTTTTTTATTAAGCTCTCCGGCCAATTTATATTTTTCCTCCTCCCTGAAGGAACTTTAGTCGTGACACAGCAAACTTTTCCCATAATTATCACTCGTCTTAATTTGCATCCAGTATACTTGCCAAGTTTAATAATGACTGGTTTCCACGAGATATGATCACATCCTAAGGTGTAAATAAAAGGTTACTATACTCAACAACACACACTGTACTTTTATCAAAAATAGTTCTGAAACGAAAGTCAACCAAATATCTACAAAACACCCAACTACAACCCCATGGATCTTCACCAGTCATTCACAATCTGTATAGGTTCACCAAAAATCTGTTTCAAAAGTTTTAGTGTGTGCCATGTTAAATGCCAGAGTCCCCTACCATTCCTGAAACTAAAGTCGAGCTAATATATATATATTCTTAAGTTCATGCTACAAACAGTCGTAAATCTTTCCCGGACAAATCACAGTGGAAGCACGGCACATTTCTAGTCAGATTTGGCGAACCGGGCATATGTACAGAATCTCAAGATAGCCTCGCCTGCCTATTTATCCTTCTTTAATAGATCCAACGAACTGGAAAAGGAAATTCTACCAGAATATATTTGTAATTTGGTTGGGGTAATTGAATGACACCAGCTACAAAAAGTGGCACCAGCATGTGGTATACCATAACAAAACCAGCTGAAACCTTGGCTCACAAACATTCCAGCTAGAACAGCCCCATCGTGAAAATCTCTGCGACAGGCACGTGTTTTGACCCAAAGACTCTTCACACTGCAGTTGATCGCTGCCTTGCAACCCCTATTCAAACTAAGTACAAGTATATTTGCAGCAAAATAGGAGCTCAATGTCTATCAGTTTTGATTAAAAGACATGATTATACGGGTTAGATATTAGTTCTATCATGTTTGCTAGGCTTATGGGTTTAACTATCGTTTTCATTCTTTCTCGAGGTCGCGATCTAGCTGGGGTCTCAAGCTACGGTCTTTACTAGCTGGACTGTCTCTAGACACACCTGTTTAAGCTATCCTGAATTACAGTCTCCTCATTGCATTGCCTTGAGCAACATTTTTCTCCCCCCTTGTGGTTGCTTGTATATATATATATATATATATATATATATATATATATATATATATATATATATATATATATATATATATATGTATATATATATTCAGGTACGTCCTGCTACTTCTACTTACACTTAGGTCACACTACACATACATATACACATTTATGTATACACACTCATCTGAGTTTTCTTTGATTTATCTTAATAGTTCTTGTTCTTATTTCTTTTTCTTTCATATCCATGGGGAAGTGGAATAAGGATCATTCCTCCGTAAGTCATGCGTGTTGTAAAAGTCAACTAAAATGCCGGGAACAATGGGCTAGTAACCCCTTTTCCTGTATAAATTTACTAAAAAGAAAAAGAAGAAAACCGTCAAAGTGGGATGTTTGAATGTGCGTGGATGTTGTGCGAATGATAAGAAAGAGATGATTGTAGATGTTATGAATGAAAAGAAGCTGGATGTCCTGGCTTTAAGTGAGGCAAAGATGAAGGGGGTAGGAGAGTTTCAGTGGGGAGAAATAAATGGGATTAGGTCAGGAGTTTCAAATAGAGTTAGAGCTAGAGAAGGAGTGGCAATAATGTTGAATAATCAGTTATGGCAGGTAAAGAGGGATTATAAATGTATAAATTCAAGGATTATGTGGAGTAAAATAAAGGCTGGATGTGAAAAGTGGGTTATAATAAGTGTTTATGCACCTGGAGAAGATAGAAGTGTAGAGGAGAGAGAGAGAGATTTTGGGAAATGTTGATTGAGTGTGTGGGGAGTTTTGAACCAAGTGAGAGAGTACTTGTGGTTGGGGATCTTGATGCTAAAGTGGGTAAAAATGTTGTGGAGGGAGTAGTAGATAAATTTGGGGTGCCAGGGGTAAATGTAAATGGGGGAACCGTTAATTGAGCTATGTGTAGAAAGAGGTTTGGTAATAAGTAATACATATTTTATGAAAAAGAGGATAAATAAGTATACAAGGTATGATATAGCACGTAATGAAAGTAGTTTGTTAGATTATGTATTGGTGGATAAAAGGTTGATGGATAGGCTTCAGGATGTACATGTTTATAGAGGGGCAACAGATATATCGGATCATTATTTAGTTGTAGCTACAGTTAGAGTAAAAGGTAGATGGGACAAAAAGAAAATGGCAACAGCAAGTAAGATAGAGGTAAAAGTGTATAAGCTAAGGGAGGAGGAAGTTAAAGTGAGATATAAACAACTATTGGCAGAAAGGTGGGCTAGTGCAAGTATGAGCAGTGGGGGGTTGAAGAGAGTTGGGATAGTTTTAAAAATGTAGCATTAGAATGTGGGACAGAAGTTTGTGGCTATAGAAGGGTGAGTGCAGGAGGAAAGAGGAGTGAGTGGTGGAAAGAAGAAGTAAAGGGTGTGATAAAAGAGAAAAAGGTAGCTTATGAGAGGTTTTTACAAAACAGAAGTGTTAATAGAAGAGCAGAGTATATGGAGAGCAAAAGAAAGGTGAAGAGAGTGGTGAGAGAGTGCAAAAGGAGAGCAGATGAAAGAGTGGGAGAGGCTCTGTCAAGAAATTTTACTGAAAACGAGAAAAAAAATTTGGAGTGAGATAAACAAGTTAAGAAAGCCTAGGGAACGAATGGATTTGTCAGTTAAAACAGAGTAGGGGAGTTAGAAAATGGGGAGCTGGAGGTATTGGGTAGATGGCAGGAATATTTTGAGAAACTTTTAAATGTCGATGAAAAAAGGGAGGCGGTAATTTCATGCACTGGCCAGGGAGGTACAACATCGTTTAGGAGTGAAGAAGAGCAGGATGTGAGTGTGGGGGAGGTGCGTGAGGCATTACGTAGAATGAAAGGGGTAAAGCAGCTGGAACTGACGGGATCATGACAGAAATGTTAAAAGCAGGGGAAAGGATATAGTGTTGGAGTGGTTGGTATTTTTGTTTAATAAATGTATGAAAGATGGGAAGGTACCTAGGGATTGGCAGACAGCATGTATAGTTCCTTTATATAAAGGGAAGGGGGATAAAAGAGATTGTAAGAATTATAGGGGAATAAGTTTACTGAGAATACCAGGTAAAGTGTATGTCAGGGTTATTATTGAAAGAATTAGAGGTAAGACAGAGAGTAGGATTGCAGATGAGCAAGGAGGCTTTAGAGTGGGTAGGGGATGTGTAGATCAAGTGTTTACAGTGAAGCATATATGTGAATAGTATTTAGATAAAGGTAGGGAAGTTTTCATTGCATTTATGGATTTAGAAAAGGCAAATGATAGAGTGGATAGGGGAGCAATGTGGCAAATGTTGCAAGTGTATGGAATAGGTAGTAAGTTACTGAAGGCTGTAAAGAGTTTTTATGAGGATAGCGAGGCTCAGGTTAGGGTGTGTAGAAGAGAGGGAGATTACTTCCCGGTAAAAGTAGGTCTTAGACAAGGATGTGTAATGTCACCATGGTTGTTTAATATATTTATAGATGGGGTTGTAAAAGAGGTAAATACTAGGGTGTTGGGGAGAGGGGTGGGATTAAATTATGGGGAATTAAATGCAAAATGGGAGTTGACACAGTTACTTTTTGCTGATGATACTGTGCTTATGGGAGATTCTAAAGAAAAATTGCAAAGGTTAGTGGACGAGTTTGGGAGGAAGTTGGAAGTGAACATAGATAAGAGTAAGGTGATGAGGGCATCAAACGATTTAAATAAAGAAAAATTGGATATCACATTGGAGAGAGGGATTATGGAAGAAGTAAATATTTTCAGATATTTGGGAGTTGACTTGTCAGCGGATGGGTTTATGAAGGATGAGGTTAACCATAAAATTGATGAAGGAAAAAGGTGAGTGGTGCGTTGAGGTATCTGTGGAGACAAAAAACGTTATCCATGGAGGCAAAGAAGGGAATGTACGAAAATATAGTGGTACCAACACTCTTATATGGGTGTGAAGCATGGGTTGCAAATGCTGCAGCGAGGAGGCGGCTGGAGGCAGTGGAGATGTCCTGTCTAAGGGCAATGTGTGTAAATATTATGCAAAAAATTCGGAGTGTGAAAATTAGGAGGAGGTGTGGAGTTACTAAAAGTACTTGTCAGAGGGCTGAAGAGGGGTTGTTGAGGTTGTTTGGTCATTTAGAGAGAATGGATCAAAGTAGAATGACTTGGAGGCATATAAGTCTGTAGGGGAAGGAAGGCGGGGTAGGAGTCGTCCTCGAAAAGGTTGGAGGGAGGGAGTAAAGGAGGTTTTGTGGGCGAGGGGCTTGGACTTCCAGCAAGCATGTGTGAGCGTGTTAGATAGGAGTGAATGGAGACGAATGGTTTTTGGGACCTGACGAGCTGTTGGAGTGTGAGCAGGGTAATATTTTGTGAAGGGATTCAGGGAAACCAGTTAATTGATTTAGTTGGACTTGAGTCCTGGAAATGGGAAGTACAATGCCTGCACTTTAAAGGAGGGGTCTGGGATAGTGACAGTTGGGAGGGACTTATTCTCAGCTGTCGTATCTGAGCGCCTTTGCAAAGACAGTGATTATGTATGAGTGAGGTGAAAGTGTTGAATGATGATGAAAGTATTTTCTTTTTGGGGATTTTCTTTCTTTTTGGGTCACCCTGCCTTGGTGGGAGACGGCCGACTTGTTGAAAAACAAATATATATATATATATATGTCGTGCCGAATAGTTAAAATTGGTCAATTAGCAAAAACTCATTTAAAATTAAGTCTTTTCTAAAATACGTTTAAGATATATTTTTTTTCATTTATGTTAATGTAAAAATTAATAATTTTATACCTGGAGTCTACCTGGAGAGCATTCCGGGGATCAACGCCCCCGCGGCCCGGTCCACGACCAGGCCTCCCGGTGGATCAGGGCCTGATCAACCAGGCTGTTACTGCTGGCCGCACATAGTCCAACGTACGAACCACAGCCAGGCTGATCCGGCACCGACTTTAAGTATCTGTCCAGCTCCCTCTTGAAGGCAGCCAGGGGCCTATTGGTAATTCCCCTTATGCTTGGTGGGAGGCTGTTGAACAGTCTTGGGCCTGGACACTTATGGTGTTTTCTCTTAGTGTACAAATGGCGCCCCTACTTTTCATTAGGGGTATTTTGGATCGCCTGCCCAGTCTTTTACTACTTTCGTAGGGAGTGATTTATCTGAGCAGATTCGGAACCATTCCTTCTAGGATTTTCCAAGTGTACATTATGAAATATCTCTCTCGCCTGTGTTCCAGCGAGTACAAGTCAAGTGCTACCTGCTTTGAACGGAGATGTTATTGTACAGCAGTATTCCAACCTAGGGAACAAGTGATTTGAAAAGGATCATCATTGGCTTGGCATCTCTTGTTTTGAACGTTCTCAGAAAACTTGCAATTTAATTTAGCCTAATCCAACTAAATATATTTTAGATAAATTTACAATAATTTAATAATAGACAAGCACAATGAAATATGTTTTTTTCGTTAGGTTCAGAACGATTTTCGCGAAATTACTGCATACGCAAATTTTCGCTTGCCTTATTCGGCAAGAACAGCGTTGCTATTTAAGGCAAAAATTGCAAGTTTTATCTATTCGGCACGACATTTTATTATATATATATATATATATATATATATATATATATATATATATATATATATATATATATATATATATATATATATATATATATATATTATATATACTGCTCAAGGCTCATTTTGCATTTCAAAAGTAACACTTCATCAGGAGAAATGCAAATGAGGAAATTAAATTGTAGGAAAGTCCCAAGCATGTGAGTTTGCTGACACAATGGCCACTTCATTAGGTACACTCTTCTAGCATTGTGTATAGTTTCCCTTTGCCATCAAAAGAGCCTGAATTAGTCGTGGAATGGATTCATCAAGGTGCTAGAAACATTCCTTAAAGATTCTGGCCCATGTTCACATAATAGCATCACGCAGTTGCTGCAGATTTATCGGCTACACAATCAAGTTGTGAATATCCATTCCATGAATTCTGACCCTACCATCTGTATGTCACAGTAGAAATTACGATTCGTCAGACTAGGAGATGCTCAATCTTCAACTGTCCAGTTTTGGTGAGCCTGTATCCACTAGTTTCCTGTTCTTAGCTAACAGGAGTGGAATCCAGTGTGGTCTTCTGTTGTTGTAGCCCATCCACGTCAAGGATCAACGTGTTGTGCAATCAGAATGATCTCTTACATGTCACTGTTGAATTGCGTGGTAATTTGAGTTACTGTCGCTTCTATGTCAACTGTCTAGCCATTCTCCTCTGACCTCTCATTAACAAGGCGTTTTTGCCCGCAGAACTGCCGTTCTGAACAAATGAGCCTCTTGATCACGTCTGCTTGCTTTTAGGCGTAGATGTGCTGCCAAGTGACTGGCTGAATAGATATTTACATTAACGAGATGTACCTAATAAAGTGGCCACTAAGTGTGCATATCAGCGGCATATACACTATTGATAATCATGTAAATGACTTTCAGAAACATCAACAAAGAATTATTCAGTATACATCCAGCGAGGCATGAATGAGGAAGCTAAATCGGAGTGGAGGATTTGTGGTGGAAGATTAGGTGGTGGTGGGGTAGGGAAGGAAATGGAGTATAAGCAAGGTAACATGAAAAAATATCAGTAACCGGTAATCTTGACCTGAGTCATGGATACGGGAGGTGCTTATTCTAAACTCTGAAGGATAGGTAGGGATGTTATGGTTCGGAATGTCGCTTGAAATGTTGTCTACGTATTTCTGGAAAGACGGTAATTGAATAAGTGATGAATTTCCTTCTTGGGAATCGCCCAACTTCAGTGTGAAATGGCCGATGAAGTAGTAAAAACAATATAAACCATGTTTGTACTAATACCTGGTATTGAGACTTAAGCTGCAAGAAAAGACTAAGAAATCCAATTCACAAAACTAGAGAAACGAAGGTTCAGAAGATACATGCCCACAACATACAATATACAGAGGTATCGACAAGGTTGATCCAGACAGAGCGATTAAAGCAGGACTGAGGAGCAAACCTGCACCGCACCAGAAGAGAAAGTTTCTTCAAGTGAAGGGTCCAGGATGTGTTACTAGTGAAGGATCCTTGATCCAGATTCTAGAAAATTGGACCTACAGTCCAAAATTAATTCCATATTCTACAGGCGTTTTATGACCCTTACGAATGTACATATAAATATATAATAATAATAATAAATATATTAATAATAATAATAATAATAATAATAATAATAATAATGCAATGAAGTATTGCAAATCAACTCCATACAACAATTTTAATACAAATATTACAGTACGAATTAGTGGTTGAAAAGCCGACCCAGGAATGAAGTACGCCATTCTAGAGTAGTTAAGATATGGATAGAACCAAGAGCAGAAACTCAACCCCAGCACCCACAAATAGTTATAAACGCATATAAACAAATAAAGAAACAAATATACACCCACGCGCGAGCGCGAGCGCAATAATACACGTACATACTGCAGGAAGACTTGAAAAGGTTACAGTACTGTTAGAGCAAGTGGTTACTTGAGTTGATAAAGACAACTAAGAATAGACACTGAATTCACTCACTTTAAGCCACTCTCACTTTTACTTTCTTTTACTATCTTTTACTCTCTTTCACTCACTCTCTCACAACCGACATTTCCGACACGTGGTCACCCGTGGTGATGACTTCAGCTTTGGATGACTAAGAACCAGCATCTTAAAACTTACCGAAGCCAAAGAAACGAGGAAGTTTCCTCTTTCGTTAAAACGAGTTTTAACTTGTCTATGATATGGAGTGGAACTACAATTAATGGCTTTGTGCCGTCGCCTACGCATTGATTTAAATATTTATTAGAGATGGAACGATACCAAAAGTTTTGCAGATACCGATACCCAATGTTTGGCCGATGCCGATACTTTTCTCATAGTTTATATTTTTAAAATTATGATGACTATGTTCAAGATATATAAAAGAATGCTTACTGCATAATGGGTATTAAATAACAGAGGAAGATTAAATATTAAATAACTTAATTTCTCTGAGATGGTAATGTCATTTTATGAATGTAAAATTTTGTATAATTTCCATTTACATTAAACATTAAACTGTTAATATAAAACATATTTGTTTTTAAACTGAAAACAAAATTAATAGAATAACTGGAAATTCAAAATCTAAAATTATAGTTCAAAACTTGAGCAACCTCTCTCTATTATTACATTGAAATAACTGACGCCTTTTCATTATATAATTTAGTTTTTCTTAAGATATATGTAAAAGAAACACTAAAAAATAGATAAAAAACATATATTGCTCTAACACCAGAAATTAAAAATAAAATATATACATATACACATTAATAACAAAAATTAACTAGATGCATTTCGGTTGCTCCGAGATCCGAGGAAGAAATGCTGGCATTCCATAATCCCAATCCCTTGTGCTCAAAGCTCGAATTAGAATAGTGCAGAGTGCGGCATAAGTTGACAATGTCGTTACATATTAGTGTTGAAAATCTGAAGGTAATCAGTAAGAGTATAGTAGCGGTAGACGACATAGTAATTCAGTAGTTACAGGTGCGACAGTAGGTGCAACAACACCAGCAATTAAAGTGGCAGCTGCACATAGAGAAGTAGGTGCTGCAACAGATGCAGCATTAGCAGGCATTGCAGCAGATACAGCATTAGCAGGCACTGCAGCAGATGCAGCATTAGCGGCACTGCAGCAGATGCAGCATTAATAGGTACTGCAGCAAATGAAGCATTAGCAGGCACCGCAGCAGCTGCAGCATTATCAGGCACTACATCAGATGCAGCATTAATAGGTACAGCAGCAGATGCAGCATTAGCAGACACTGCAGCATATGCAGCATTAGCAGGCACTGCAGCAAATGCAGTATTAGCAAGCTATGCAGCATTAGTAGAGTGCAGCATTCAACATCAGAAGGTGCAAAAGCAGATGCAGCATCAGCAGCAGGTGTAAAGTAGCATCAGTAGGTTGCTGCAGAAGAGGCAGCAAACGAAGTAGCAGGGTGCTCCGGCAGACGCAGCAGTAGCAGGGTGCTCCGGCAGACGCAGCAGTAGCAGGGTGCTCCGGCAGACGCAGCAGTAGCAGGGTGCTCCGGCAGACGCAGCAGTAGCAGAGTGCTTGGCAGACGCAGCAGTAGCAGGGTGCTCCGGCAGACGCAGCAGCAGCAGGGTGCTTGGCAGACGCAGCAGTAGCAGGGTGCTCCGGCAGACGCAGCAGTAGCAGAGTGCTCCGGCAGACGCAGCAGTAGCAGGGTGCTCCGGCAGACGCAGCAGCAGCAGGGTGCTTGGCAGACGCAGCAGTAGCAGGGTGCTCCGGCAGACGCAGCAGTAGCAGGGTGCTCCGGCAGACGCAGCAGCAGCAGGGTGCTTGGCAGACGCAGCAGTAGCAGGGTGCTCCGGCAGACGCAGCAGTAGCAGGGTGCTCCGGCAGACGCAGCAGCAGCAGGGTGCTTGGCAGACGCAGCAGCAGCAGCAGGGTGCTCCGGAAGATGCAGCAGCAGGGTGCTGCGGCAGATGCAGCAGCAGGGTGCTGCGGCAGATGCAGCAGCAGGGTGCTGCGGAATATGCTGCAGCAGATGCAGCAGCAACAACAGGTATTGTAGCAGATGCAGCAGCAACAACAGGTATTGTAGCAGATGCAGCAGCAACAACAGGTATTGTAGCAGATGCAGCAGCAGCAACAACAGGTATTGTAGCAGATGCAGCAGTAACAGAAGCAGGTGATGCAGCAGATGCATAATTTTACTACATATAATATTATCATTATTATTTACAGAATAAAATTATCACCAAACTTGGCAACGATACACAAAAAATAAATGAAGAGTTTCTTGCCAATACGAAGTAATCATAACCAGATATTAAAGTGAAAGAAACCTACGTTTCACATTCATTGACGCTAGCCTCAGCCCTCCTCCTTCTATGGCTTCGAGCTTTATAAAAATAATGTGACCAATTTTATCATCGTATCTCACTAGCAAGTTAGTTTTCAATAATGTACATGTGGTTGGGGAAGCACACGGGAGACTTAAAATTTTACATTATATGCAAGACGCAGAAACTCTACGGAATTTATATGCAATATTTTATTAACGAAAACTATATATACTGTACTACTATATATGTACTCGGTAACATTTTAATATTGAGTGGTTTACCTGATTGTTGTGTATACCCACGTTGTCTTAAAACCTGGGATACTATGAAATATCTCTAACTGTATTTCTTTTCTTATGCCAAAACAAAGACGAGAACAACATCCAGTATTGGGCCCCTACTAAAACGAGATGGGTCCTACACAGATGACAGCAAGGAAATGAGTGAGTTACTAAAGTCCCAGTATGACTCAGTTTTTAGCTAGCCGCTAACCAGACTGAAAGTTGAAGGCCTAAATGAATTTTTTGAGAGTGCCACAGAATCTGGTAGACGCAAGCCTATCTGACATTACCCTGACGCCACATGACTTCGAAAAGGCGATAAATGACATGTCCATGCACTCTGCTCCAGGCCCAGACTCATGGAACTCAGTGGGTCACTGGGGTCGTCCCGCAGTTACTAAAAACAACAGACATAGCCCCACTCCACAAAGGTGGCAGTAAAGCAATAGCAAATAACTACAGACCAATAGCGCTACCGTCCCATATCATACAAATCTTTGAAAGGGTTCTAAGAAGCAAGATCGCCACTCATCTAGATAACCATCAATTACACAACCCAGGGCAGCATGGGTTTAGAGTACTTCGCTCCTGTCTGTCCCAACTACTGGACCACTACGACAAGGTCCTGGATGCTCTAGAAGACAAACAGAATGCAAATGTTATATACACAGACTTTGCAAAAGCCTTTGATAAGTGTGACCATGGTGTGATAGCACACAAAATGCGTGATAAAGGAATAACAGGAAAAGTTGGTAGATGGATCTATAATTTCCTAACAAGTAGAACACAAAGAGAAGTAGTCAACAGAGTAAAGTCTGAGGCGGCTACGGTGAAAAGCTCTGTTCCACAAGGCACAGTACTCGCTCCCATCCTGTTCCTCATCCTTATATCGGACATAGACAGGGATATCAGCCACAGTGCCGTGTCTTCCTTTGCAGATGACACCCGAATCTGCATGACAGTGTCCACCATTGAAGACACTGCAAAACTCCAAGCAGACATCAACCAAATCTTTAAATGGGCTACAGAAAACAATATGAAGTTCAATGATGAGAAATTTCAATTACTCCGATATGGAAAACGTGAGGAAATTAAAATCTCATCGGAGTATAAAACAAATTCCAACCACACAATAGAGCGAAAAACTAATGTCAAAGACCTGGGAGTGATCATGACAGAGGATCTCACCTTCAAGGACCATAACACTGTAGCAATCGCATCTGCCAGAAAAATGACAGGATGGATAATGAGAACCTTCAAAACCAGGGATGCCAAGCCCATGTTGACACTTTTCAGGTCGCTTGTTCTATCTAGGCTGGAATATTGCTGCACACTAACTGCACCTTTCAAGGCAGGTGAAATTGCTGACCTAGAAAATGTACAGAGAACCTTCACGGCACGCATAACTGCGATAAACCACCTCAATTACTGGGAACGCTTGAAGTTCCTAAACCTGTACTTCCTGGAACGCAGGCGGGAGACATACACTATTATATACACTTGGAAAATCCTAGAGGGATTAGTACCAAACTTGCACACGAGTGTCACTCCCTACGAAAGCAAAAGACTCGGCAGACAATGTAACATACCCCCAATGAAAAGCAGGGGTGCCACTAGCACGTTGAGAGACAACACAATAAGTGTCAGGGGCCCAAGACTGTTCAACTACCTCCCAGCATACATAAGGGGGATTACCAATAGACCCCTGGCTGTCTTCAAGCAGGCACTGGACAGGCACCTAAAGTCGGTGCCTGACCAGCCAGGCTGTGGTTCGTACGTTGGACTGCGTGCGGCCAGCAGTAACAGCCTGGTTGATCAGGCTCTGATCCAACATGAGGCCTGGTCACAGACCGGGCCGCAGGGGCGTTGACCCCTGGAACTCTCTCCAGGTAAACTCCAGGATGTGAAGTATAAGGTGGTCTGGTAGTGTCATCGTTTAAATGTTAGTTCTTTTCACTGGATCGGTATTAGCTGTTAGAAGAGTGAGTGCACTTTCATAATACTGCTTGCTCCTCTCTGTTTGTAAAATGTTGCAATACTTTTCAACTAGGCTCGAATTTTCTTAATTGTTTAGGAATTGGAAATCGCTAATGACTGAATAAAAAAGAATTTTCCAGTAAGTAGTTTGAATTCCTACAGGCCTCGTTTCTTGTCCCTCGTAAATTAATTCATAGCCTTGTAACTAAAACCTAACATGTCCTATATCCTTGTGATAAATTTTCCTTAACTTTAACCTTATACAGGAATAAACATTCATAAACAAGTAATCATTTCCAATACCAGAATTGTCGAAGTTCACTGAGAATATTATGGGCAACGTTTAAATGGTCATAAGAATAGCATCGTTGCGCAGCAGTAGTTCCCAAACTTGTATCGATTATGTGCCCTTTGCTTTTTGTATTATCAACCATGAGTTCTTTTACAGAGATGTAAAAAATAACTTTCTACAAAATTGCCCGAGATGCAGAACAGCATACCTCTAAATTATTGGAGCAAATTACGTCACTGGAGAACAACATAAATCCTATAGGAAAAAAAATTACTAAACAAAAGATTTGCTTATTCAAAGAAATTTTAACTGTGAGCAACTAAGTACAACATGACAAAGAAACTTGGAAAAATATTAATGTTTTCATATTAAGAAAAAATCATTCATTTTTTAAACGGAGAAATCAATGATAATATTAATGATAATATCAATGCAAAAAATCAATGATAATATCAATGAAAAAATCAATGATAATATCAATGCAAAAAAATCGATGATAATCTCAATGCAAAAAATCAATGATAATATCAATGCAAAAAATCAATGACAATATCAATGCAATAAATTATATCTCACTCGTATATCCCATGAAAATCTTTCCCTGGTATGAACACATGTGGTACTCCCAACAGTTTGGGAAGCCTTGTCGTAGAGAAAGACGAGCAAATTTTGAGAATCGCCGTCTATTCAAAAGTTGCGCAGTAACCTTTATGAAAACCCGGCCTTGGGCGAAATGTCGTGATAAGTTTTCCCTGCTACCAATTTAGTTATTTACAAATCTAGTAATTATTATCTGTTAGGTTTCCGTGACACGGGAGAGGGCAAGAGGCTAGCGGCACACAACACGTCAACCTCTGCTGCATCCAAATTAAATCGTTTGACATGACCACGAGCCGAAAAAGATATCCGCATATTGCATAACCCCAGTCCCCCTCTACCTCAATGAACGTAACTGGAATAGCGCAGAGTGCTCAGTAAGTTTGAAATACCGTTAAATATCAGCATTGAAGATTCGAAGCGAATCAGAGAAGCATCCACAAGTCATCATATGACAGTAATAAACCTGCAATCGAGTTAATCTTTCGATAAAGAAACGCCAGTTTTGATGCTAAACTGAAGAGACATCTCCTTATCTGATAGAGACCAAGATCCTAAAAGTAGCAAAGTATCCTCACTAGATAAAAAAAAAGTTTTCTTTTCTCGTTTATAATTCATTTCAAATTATCAGTAGCTTTTCAAGAAAATATATTTAACTCCATTTATTTTAAATTCAATCTAATAAACTGGAACCCCCAAGCTCAAACCCAATACGAAAATGCTTCCAATTTAAATATATAATCGTTAAGGATTTGAAGCTGATGAGAAGAGACATTCTCTATTTATTAAATGGGAAACAATTTATTAAATAAAATTGGCAAATTTAAATTTGCACAGCTCGAGGTAAAGCCCAAAAACGGTGAAAGTTTCAAGTCGATAAGTTAAGAAATTCTCTAGTAACTGATCTGATTCCAACGACTCAAAGTTCTTTAACACTTTCACTAAAATTTCCAAGTTGCATTTATTAATGCATTCTTTTCACAGAGTTTTTCCCAAGTTATTTAATGGGCCAGAACTACATGAGCGATAGTGCCATCTACAACGAACTTAATACTATAAGCTGGAAATGCTGCAGTGACCAGTAGTTATGTTTTTCTATGTCACATCGCGTAATTATTTTTGTCCAGGTTTCCGTGACAAGGGAGAGTGTAGGAGGCCCCCAGGAGCGGCCTGGAGGATTAGGGCTCCCTGTGTATAGCAAGAACGGTTCAAGTTTTTATATAAAACAATTGATGGATGGTCGATGAATTTAATTTAATGATTCTAATCATGAAGTCGCAACTTTTCACCAAAATTGACTTAAGAGTGAGTGTGCGCGTGAGTGTACTCACCTACTTGTGGTTCAGGGGTCGATTCACAGCTCCTGGCCCCGCCTCTTCCCTGGTCACTACTAGGTCCACTCTCTCTCTCTCTCTCTGCTCAATGAGCTTTGTCGTACCTCTTCTTAAAACTATGTATGGATCCTGCATCCACTATATCACCCTACAGACTATTCCACAACTCTATGACTGAAGAAATACTTCCTAACATCCCTGTGACTCGTCTGAGTCTTTAACTTCCAAATGTGATCCCTTGTTGCTGTGTCCCATCTCTGGAACATCCTGTCCCTGTAAACCTTGTAAATTCCTCTCAATATTTTATATGTCGTTATCATGTTCCCTCATCTCTCTCTCCTGTCCTCCGGTGTCGTCAGGTCGATTTCACTTAACCTCTTCTCGTAGGACATACCCCTTAGCTTCGGCACTAGTCGCGTTGCAAACCTTTGCACTTTCTCTAGTTTCTTGACGTGCTTGACTAGGTGTGGGTTTCAGACTGGTGCTGCATACTCAAGTATGGGCCTGACGTACACTGTGTATAGAGTCCTGAACGATTCCTTACTGAGGTGCCGGAATGTTATTTTAGGTTTGCTAATCGCCCAAATGCTACAGCAGTTATTTGGTTGATGTGTCGCTTCAGAAGATGTGCTCGGTATAATACTCACCACCAGATCCTTTTCCTTGAGTGAGGTTTGCAGTCTTTGGCCCCCTAAAGTGTACTCTGTCTGCGGTCTTCTTTGCTCTTCCCCGATCTTCATGACTTTGCACTTGGTGGGGTTAAACTCTAGGAGCCAGTTGCTGGACCAGGCTTGCAGCCTGTCCAGATCCCTTTGTAGTCTTGCCTGGTCCTCATCCGACTGAATTCTCCTCATTAGCTTCACATCGTCTGCAAACAGGGATACGTCTGAGTCTATTCCTTCCGTCATGATATTCACATATACCAGAAACAGCACCGGTCCCAGGACTGACCCCTGTGGAACCCCGCTCATCACAGGCGCCCACCCTGACATCTCGTCAGATACCATGACTCGTTGTTTCCTCCCTGTCAGGTATTCTCTGATACCTTGGGTGCCTTCCCTGTTATACCTGCCTGGATCTCATGCTTTTCCACTAATCTCGTGTGGCACTGTGCCAAAGCCTTCTAACAGTTCAAGAAAAAGCAGTCTACCCACCCCTCTGTCTCTTGCCTTACTGCCGCCACCTTTTTGTAGAACTCCAGTAGGTTTGTGACACAGGATTTCCCTTCCCCGAAACCGTGCTGATTATCGTGAATAAGCTCATTCCTTTCTAGGTGTTCCACCACTCTTCTGATAATCTTCTCCATGACTCTGCATACATGTCAGTGACTCCAGTCGGCAGTTTAACGCTGCGTGCCTGTCTCCTTTCTTAAAATTTGGGACTACATTTGCTGTTTTCCACACCTCAGGTAATCACCCTGTTTCGATAGATGTGTTGAAGATTGTTGTTGGGGGTCCACAGAGCACCTCTGCTCCATCTCTCAGGACCCACAGAGAGATATTGTCTGGCCCCATCGCCTTTGAGGTATCTAGTTCCCATAACAGCCTCTTCACCTCTTCCTAGGTTACATGTATTGTGTCCAGCACGTGACGGTGTACCCCACCACTCCGGCTTTCTGGGGTCCTTTCTGTCTCCACTGTAAATACTTCTTTAAATCTCTTGTTGAGCTCCTCACACACTTCTCGGTCGTTTCTTGTGATCTTTCCTCATTCCTTCCTCAGCTTGATTACCTGGTCTTTAACTCTTGTTTTCCTCATGATATGACTGTACAACAACTTCCGATCTGACTTGGCTTTCGCTGCTATGTCATTTTCGTATTGCCGCTGTGCCTCCCTCCTTATCTGTGCATATTCATTTCTCTTCGACTATTTTATTTATTTTCCTGAGTCCTTTGCTTTCTATACTTCTTCCATTCTCTAGCGCATTTAGTTTTGGCATCTCTACACCTATAGGTGAACTAAGGGCTCATCTTGGCCTCTCATTGTTTCTGTTACCCTTGGGTACGAACCTCTCCTCCGCTTCCTTGCATATTGTTGTCACATATTCCATCATATTATTTACTGATTTTCCTGCCAATTCTCTTTCCCAGTGATCCTCGTGCAAGAATTTCTTCATGCCTGTGTAGTCACTTCTTTTGAAGTTTCGCTTCGTTCGTCCTGCCCTACCTGCTTCCCTCTCCATGTGTAATTCTACTATGTATTCGAAGCTCAGGACCACATGATCCTCCGAGGGGTCTTTCGTATGTGATGTCCTCAATGTCTGAGCTGCTCAAGGTGAATACAAGATCCAGTCTTGCTGGATCGTCCTCTCCTCTCTCTGTGGTAGTGTCCCTAACGTGTTGGTGCATGAGAATTTCCAGTACTACCTCTTAACATTTTAGCACTCTGCGTTCCCGGGCCTCTGTGTGGCTCCAGGTTTTCCCAGTAAATTTCTTTGTGATTGAAGTCACCCATAACCAGTAGCTTTGTCCTGCCCACATGAGCCCTTCTTGCCACTTTGGCTAGTGTGTCGACAATGTCTCTGTTACTCTCTTCATATTCTTGTCTTGGCCTCTTGGTGTTCGGTGGTGGGTTATACATCACTGGAATCATCACCTTGGGACCTCTAGTCTAAAGTGTTCTATTATGAAGTTCCTTGTTTCTCCTCTGTCTTCCCTTTCCAACTTCTCAAAATTTCATTGTTTTTTTATGAATAGTGCAACTCCTCCACCCCCTATATTCCCTCTGTCTTTCCTCAGGATCTGATAAACAGATGGAAAGATGGCGTCTGTTATCAATCCCGTAAGCTTGATTTCCATGAGAGCTATGGTGTCTGGTGATGCCTCTGTGATTCTTTCATGCCACTCCTCCCATTTATTCGTTATTCCGTCAGCGTTGGTGTACCAAACCTTTAGTTTCCTCTCCATCACTGTATTCTGGGATTTTTGTGGGAGCTGGGGGAGTGGGAGATCTGGCTGGGTGCTGTGGGGTTCTACAGAGTTGGGAGGGGTGTGGGCTGTGAGTGTGGAATATGGTGTATTTTGAGGTAATATGTTTGGTTGCGGGTTCTGTGGGTGGTTCTTTAGATGTTTGCGCTTATTGTTCCTCTCGACTCTGGTTGTCCCCTACTAACTCGAGCCTTGTCTCTCTTGAGCCTTTCGTCTCTGTGTCCTCTCTCTCAGCTTCTGTCATTCTGTTCTCGTTCTGTCATGATCTAATAACACTGTCCAGTATGTTGATTCTTTTAGCCTTGGTTTCCCCTGCAGGATCCTGTTCTGAACCGTTTCTGTCTTGAAATAATAATAATAATAATAATATTTTATTTACTACAAGTACATGTACAAGGTATACAGGCCTAGCTGACATCAATGACATACTACTATGTATATAGAAAGTCGCTTGTTATGGAGAGCATTTCGGGCAAATTGGGTCAGTTTTGTCCCAGGATGCGACCCACACCAGTTTATGTTCACCCATTTTACTGATGGGTGAACATAAACAACTGGTGCAAGGAAACACGTTCAATGTTTCCACCCCTTCGCCGGGAATCGAACCCGGACCCGGACCCTGAAAATTTATCAGCTCAGTCATGTCCTCTTCTCCTGTTTGTTTGATGATATTTTCAATCTCATTTTTTTCTCTCTGCCGTCTTTCATCGTATGTCCCCCCTTCACTCTCATGAAGCCCATGTATAAAGACTAACCTCGCTCTCTCCTCTTCCCAATGAATTTTCCTGCACAGCTCAGGGTCCCGATGTACATAGCCATTGCCTCCCTTACTATTTCCTGTATCTCCCTGAGGCCCGTATGGACCTCTACATGGGGTCTCTCACTTTCTCCACCTGCAACCCCCCAACTAACTGATGTCCCTGTGCTCAGCAGCATGCCCCTTTCGTTCCTCGACATTCCTTGGTCTGATATGGTTTCAGCGTAAGTCTTGTCTCCTTCCTTACCTTTAGTCCCCTGTGTGTGTGTGTGTGTGTGTGTGTGTGTGTGTGTGTGTGTGTGTGTGTGTGTGTGTGTGTGTGTGTGTGTGTGTGTGTATGAGTGTGTGTATGAGTGTGTGTATGAGTGTGTGTATGAGTGTGTGAGTGTATGTGCGTGCGTGAGCGTGTGCGTGCGTGAGCGTGTGCGTGCGTGCACGCTCAATGATTTGTGGTTGGAGAATTTGCAGAGGTCCAGACTCTCCTCCTGGCCCCTCCTCTCAGCTAGCCACTACTAGGTTCACTCTCTCCTGGCTACGTGCGTCCTATCATACACTTGTGTATGCATCCTGCCTCTACCGCTTAGCTGTCTAGGTCGCTATTTTTTTGATATCCCTGTGGCTCATCTCTGTTTTTAACTTTCAGTCGTGTCCTCGTTTACCAGAGATCCGCCTATCAGACGTTTCCTCTCTAGCCTGTCAATTCCTTTCAGTATTTGTGCATAATAATGTCACTCCTGGTCCTTCTCTCCTCTAGTTTTTCCTCATCCTCATAACTCTCCTATTACTTCTAGGACTATTCTCAAAACAAGCCTTTGAGCCTTTTTCAGCTTCTTTAGATGCTTTTTCTGATACAGGGTCCATGTTAGCGCTACATGATCCAAGACGGGTTCTGAATGCCTCCTTGTAGAGGTTTCTGAAAGCTACCCTTAAATTTGCCAGTCATGTTATCTGGTAGATGTGTACTTAAAGGAGAAATATCAAAAAATATGCTCACCCCGAGGTCCTGCTCTTTCAGCGAGATTTGCAACCTTTGTTACTGAGCCTTTACTCAGTTTATGGTCTTCTATGCCCTTCCCCGATTTTCATAATTTTGAATTTGCTGGGGCTAAATTCTAATATCCACTTTTCAAACTAATCCTACAGCATGTCCTTATCATTTGTAGTCTTTCCTGTTCGTATTCTCCATCTGCGAACAGGGACACCTCTGACTTTTTTTTTGTCATGTCGTGTATAAACAACAGTACTGGTTCAAGTACTCGCCCATCCCGACGCCTTTTCCTTCCTTTAATGCATTCCTTGATACACTGTAATGCTTTCCCTGTTACTCTTGCTTTCCCCTCTAGCTTTTATCTTAAGCCTTTCCTCTCTTTTATGCCTAACTTTCGTTACCTTGTCATAGAAAAGAGATGATTTGTCTGCTATAAAACTGTGTTGATTATTGTTTATGAATCCACTCATTTTAATTTCTCTACTACTCTTCTTTGTAACCTTACACAATATACATATCAGTTACACTGGTTAGTAGTTTAATGCTACCTGCCTGTCCTTATTTTAATATCAGGACTGTCTACTGCTTTCCAGCCATCTGGAAACTGCCCTATTTCAGTTGACTTTTTGGAGAATGCAGGTAGTGGTTCACACAGTTCAGTTCCCTCTCTCAGAACCCACGTAGAGATGTTGTCTGGTCCCATTACCTTAGAGGCATCTAGTTCACTCAGTAGTCTCTTCACCTCATCTACTGTTGTGTATTGTGTATAATACTCGTTGATGCACTCTTCCTCTGATTTCACTGAGAAAACCTGATTTCACTGAGAAAACCTCCCTAAATCTTTTGGTCTGCTCCTCTCAGATTTCCTGTCATTCCTGGTGAGCTTCACTCCTTCAATCTTCAGCCTAATTACCATGTCCTTTACAGATGTCTTCTTTCTGATGAGGTTATATAGCAACTTTGGCTTTCCATGTTATGTCATTCTCAATTTGTCGTTCGGCCTCTCTTCTTACTCAAGCATATTCATTTCTTTCTCTTTTGCTCGCTTCCCTGTTCTCCAGGGTTCTTTTCTATTTATTTCTTCACCCAACAACTCTGGATGAACCGTGTGTTCACTCTCTTGTTCTTTTGCCATCTACATCATTTTCCCAGTGTACTTCACTTAGGAATTGCCTCATACATTAAAGTCAGGTTTGTACCTTCATGTTCTTCATTTGTATCCATGCTCACTTCCATTAGGTAATCGAACCTAAGTACTGCATGGTCGCTAGCACCGAGGGGTCTCCTTTTCAATGTAACCCTACATCAGAGTTGCTTAGGGTGAACACAGGTTGTCGCCTTCCGTTTTACTACTTTTTACATGATAAATTAGACACATGCAACACTTGGGTATCTTTATTGAGAAAACGTTTCGCCACAGTGGCTTCATCAGTCCACACAAAGGAGAATGGTGAAGATGCGACCCACACTAGTCGACTAATTCCCAGGTACCCATTTTACTGATGGGGAACATAGACAACCGGTGTAAAGAAACACGCCCAATGTTTCTACACTCGCCGGGAATCGAACCCGAACCCTCGCCGTGTGAAGCTAGAGCTTTAGCCACCAGGCCACACACTAGGTCATGGGGCCTGGTGTTCTAATAAATAACAAGTCTAATATTGACGATGTGTCGCCTTCTTTCTCTCTTGTAGGTTCAGTTTATATTACGTTCAGGAATTCTGTTGACCACTTATTTACAGATCAAGCGCGAGCGAGTGGACAAACAAGAACAAAAAACGAACGAAAGAGAAAAAAAGAGAAAGAACGAGAAAAAGAAAGATAAAAAAGAAAAAGAAAAGGAGAGAAAAAGAGAGAGAAAGAAAGGAAGAGAAAGAGAGACCCTGGATGACCTCTCAGGTAATGAGCGTGAAGCACGCACCTGCAGCTGAAATTTACGGTCATTATAAGTATTGTGAATGAGGGTGTGCGGGGAATGGTCTCCGTCACCCCGGAATGGTCTCCGTCACCCCGGCATGGTGATCACATCTATATTATTGCTCTGGTCTCTTACCATAGATCCTGTAGCTCCTCTCTTGTTTCCTCTTACGTTGTCTACTCAATACTTCAGTTAATTTAAGAGAGTGGTGTAGCTGACATGATGAAGATGTATTTGTCGGGTAAACATTCTAGGTTGGAAAACTATGTGAAGATAAATTAGGAGTGAGAGTTTCCAAAGTTTGTAATAATTAAAGTGATTAGGATATGGAATGAATATGGTAATCTCTTGAGACATTAATGATTAAGCCATCAAACGCAGATTTACATTCACTTAATTCAATAAATTGAAGGTCGGCAATTGGTAAAAGAAAATATGATTTTTTTTTTCAACAAGTCGGCCGTCTCCCACCGAGGCAGGGTGACCCAAAAAGAAAGAAAATTCCCAAAAAGAAAATACTTTCATCATCATTCAACACTTTCACCTCACTCATACATAATCACTGTCTTTGCAGAGGCGCTCAGATACGACAGCTGAGAATAGTTCCTCCCAGCTGTCACTATCCCAGACCCCTCCTTTAAAGTGCAGGCATTGTACTTCCCATTTTCAGGACTCAAGTCAACTAAATCAATTAAATGGTTTCCCTGAATCCCTTCACAAAATGTTACCCTGTTCTTACTCCAACAGCTCGTCAGGTCCCAAAAACCATTCGTCTCCATTCACTCTTATCTAACACGCTCACACATGCTTGCTGGAAGTCCAAGCCCCTCGCCCACAAAACCTCCTTTACCCCCTCCCTCCAACCTTTTCTAGGACGACCCCTACCCCTCCTTCCTTCCCCTACATATTTATACGCTCTCCAAGTCATTCTACTTTGATCCATTCTCTCTACATGACCAAACCATCTCAACAACCCCTCTTCAGCCCTCTGACAAATACTTTTAGTAACTCCACACCTTCTAATTTCCACATTCCGAATTTTCTGCATAATATTTACACCACACATTGCCCTTAGACAGGACATCTCCACTGCCTCCAGCCGCCTCCTCGCTGCAGCATTTGCAACCCATGCTTCACACCCATATAAGAGTGTTGGTACCACTATACTTTCGTACATTCCCTTCTTTGCCTCCATGGATAACTTTTTTTGTCTCCACAGATACCTCAACGCACCACTCACCTTTTTTCCTTCATCAATTCTAGTTAACCTCATCCTTCATAAACCCATCCGCTGACACATCAGCTTTCAAATATCTGAAAACATTTACTTCTTCCATAATCCCTCTCTCCAATGTGATATCCAATTTTTCTTTATTTAAATCGTTTGATACCCTTATCACCTTACTCTTATCTATATTCACTTTCAACTTTCTACCTTTACACACCCTCCCAAACTCGTCCACTAACCTTTGCAACTTTTCTTTAGAATCTCCCATAAGCACAGTATCATCAGCAAAAAGTAACTGTCAACTCCCATTTTGCATTTAATTCCCCATAATTTAATCCCACCCCTCTCCCCAACACCCTAGTATTTACTTCTTTTACAACCCCATCTATAAATATATTAAACAACCATAGTGACATTACACATCCCTATCTAAGACCTACTTTTACCGGGAAGTAATCTTCCTCTCTGGCCTACACACCCTAACCTGAGCCTCACTATCCTCATAAAAACTCTTTACAGCCTTCAGTAACTTACTACCTATTCCATACACTTGCAACATTTGCCACATTGCTCCCCTATCCACTCTATCATATGTCTTTTCTAAATCCATAAATGCAATGAAAACTTCCCTACCTTTATCTAAATACTGTTCACATATATGCTTCAATGTAAACACTTGATCAACACATCCCCTACCCACTCTAAAGCCTCCTTGCTCATTTGCAATCCTACTCTCTGTCTTACCTCTAATTCTTTCAGTAATAACCCTGCCATACACTTTACCTGGTATACTCAGTAAAATTATTCCCCTATAATTCTTACAATCTCTTTTATCCCCCTTCCCTTTAAATAAAGGAACTATACATGCTCTCTGCCAATCCCTAGGTACCTTCCCCTCTTTCATACATTTATTAAACAAAAATACCAACCACTCCAACACTACATCCCCCAACTGCTTTTAACATTTCTGTCATGATCCCGTCAGTTCCAGCTGCTTTACCCCCTTTCATTCTATGTAATGCCTCACGCACCTCCCCCACACTCACATCCTGCTCTTCTTCACTCCTAAACGATGTTGTACCTCCCTGGCCAGTGCATGAAATTACAGCCTCCCTTTTTTCATCGACATTTAAAAGTTCCTCAAATATTCCCGCCATCTACCCAATACCTCCAGCTCCCCATCTACTAACTCCCTTACTCTGTTTGTAACTGACAAATCCATTCGTTCCTTAGGCTTTCTTACCTTGTTTATCTCAATCCAAAAAAATTTCTTGTTTTCAGCAAAATTTCTTGACAGAGCCTCTCCCATTCTTTCATCAGCTCTTCTTTTGCACTCTCTCACCACTCTCTTCACCTTTCTTTTAATCTCCATATACTCTGTTCTTCTATTAACACTTCTGTTTTGTAAAAACCTCTCATAAGCTACCTTTTTCTCTTTTATCACACCCTCTACTTCTTCATTCCACCACTCCTCTTTCCTCCTGCACCCACCCTCCTATAGCCACAAACTTCTGCCCCACATTCTAATACTGCATTTTTAAAACTATCCCAACTCTCTTCAACCCCCCCACTACTCATACTTGCACTAGCCCACCTTTCTGCCAATAGTTGCTTATATCTCACCCTAACTTCCGCCTCCCTTAGTTTATACACTTTTACCTCTCTCTTACTTGCAATTGCCATTTTCTTTTTGTCCCATCTACCTTTTACTCTAACTGTAGCTACAACTAAATAATGATCCGATATATCCGTTGCCCCTCTATAAACATGTACATCCTGAAGCCTACCCATCAACCTTTTATCCACCAATACATAATCTAACAAACTACTTTCATTACGTGCTATATCATACCTTGTATACTTATTTATCCTCTTTTTCATAAAATATGTATTACTTATTTCCAAACCTCTTTCTAAACATAGCTCAATTAATGGTTCCCCATTTACATTTACCCCTGGCACCCCAAATTTACCTACTACTCCCTCCACAACATTTTTACCCACTTTAGCATCAAGATCCCCAACCACAATTACTCTCTCACTTGGTTCAAAACTCCAAACACACTCACTCAACATTTCCCAAAATCTCTCTCTCCTTTACATTTCTCTCTTCTCCAGGTGCATAAACACTTACTATAACCCACTTTTCACATCCAACCTTTATTTTACTCCACATAATCCTTGAATTTATACATTTATATTCCCTCTTTACCTGCCATAACTGATTATTCAACATTATTGCGACTCCTTCTTTAGCTCTAACTCTATTTGAAACCCCTGACTTAATCCCATTTATTTCTCCCCACTGAAACTCTCCTACACCCTTCAACTTTGTTTCACTTAAAGACAGGACATCCAGCTTTTTTTCATTCATAACATCTACAATCATCTCTTTCTTATCATTCGCACAACATCCACGCACATTCAAACATCCCACTTTGACGGTTTTCTTCTTTTTCTTTTTAGTAAATCTATACAGGAAAAGGGTTACTAGCCCATTGTTCCCGGCATTTTAGTTGACTTTTACAACACGCATGGCCTACTGAGGAAAAATTCTTATTCCACTTCCCCATGGATATGAAAGGAAAAGCAATAAGAACAAGAACTATTAAGATAAAATAAAAAAAACTCAGATGAGTGTGTATACATAAACGTGTGTACATGTATATGTAGCATGACCTAAGTGTAAGTAGAAGTAGCAAGACGTACCTGAAATCTTGCATGTTTATGAGACAGAAAAAAGACACCAGCAATCCTACCATCATGTAAAACAAATACAGGCTTTTGTTTTACACTCACTTGGCAGGACGGTAGTACCTCCCTGGACTTAACAAATTAATGCAGCATGTAAAATAAATTAAACTATTTTTCCACTTATAAAGCGTCCCTTGATTTCAACTGACGTCTACTCAGTGCATATTTATTTCATAAATTGTCACAGGAGAATATGAAAAAAAAAGAAGATGAACTAAGCATTCGTGTGTATCAAAGAATCTTCAGATATACCGATGAATGCTTCATGATATTGTAACACAGATATGAAAGTCTTGATAATTAATAATATGCCTACTGAGAATTTGATTAGTTGAACATTACCTTACCGAAATCTCGCCCCATAGTGACACCATTGCAAGTACTCAAAGTTCAGAAAGGCGACATACTCTATATCACTTTAACGAAATATCTACAATGACACGTAATAGAATTCAGGGAAGATTTCTGGTCTCCAGAAACTACATCAAACTTCAGTGATTCCGTAGTTCCCCACAAGGTAACACTAGTCAAGAAATATCAGTTGGGAGCACAATATTGAATGTATATCTAATTTTGCTCAAGTAACTTATACCCCAATAATTCCAAAAAAAATGTACAATATCTCATCTCATTTCGAAAAAGAGATATCGGATATACACAATGAATGTGTGTATAAAATATTTTTCTGTTCTTTGTTTACCAACAATTTTCATTTAGCACTGTTGTTGCCATACTATTCCTGAGTATGAACCCAGTTTTAGTGTATGACCTTTAAATCACAAAGTAATAATCAGCTTCAGATAAAATAAATAAAAACTAAAGTATAATTTTTAAATCTGCGAAAAGGTAAGAAAGCATCTCGTTAAATTAAGAACAACCCGTTTTTCTCTAAAAAATCTGAACATTTTTATTTTACAATAACGAAGCTGGAAAGCGTTTAGGAAGAATATAACACTGGGCTGGTAATTTTTAAAGAAATGTTGAGGAAACTCAGCAATAATGCCTTACAAAACATTACATACATCACAAAATATCGTAGTAGCTTAAGACTTTTTCGGCTGTTATTTTTTGCTTCCCAATCAGGACCTAAAGTCCTTGAAGACCTACCATAGCTTATTATACAACTTTATACTTTACCACATGTGTAAGACAAATCTCTAGCTCTGAATCACCTTTTGTCAAAAACGCAGCCACTGTGAGTGAAGTTGAGTAGAAGTCAGATACTAAATCAATAATCTTCGTGATACTCGTGTCCGGTCTAAATATTTCAGACTCCCTCGCAATGCGCCAACTTCAGCGTTTCTTTCGACTGAATATACTGCAAATAACTTTTGTTGAAACTCATGGCAGCGATCACGAAAGTCATGAAGCAGAAGCACCCGCTTGGGTGTTGGTTAGCAAGTAAGGTAATAAACTTTAAACTGTAAATATCGTCAGTCGAAAGTGATTAACGATTAAATAATATTCTTGCAAGTAACTAATGAATGCACACTGATACTGCGCATTATACTGTGGGATGCTGCTATGTGCTGCTTTTTTTTTTTTAGTTATTCCAGGTAAGAGTTTCTGTGACCCTTTTGAATAGGTAAAACAACGTACTCTATGCACTCGTTATAAAACTAGTTAGGATCATTGTAAAGCCTTTCCTCCACCCACAACTCTTCCCCACACATACCCAAACATATCGCCAGAAATACACATGAACCATATACAATTCGCTGCATATGTCGTATTAGTAAACCTCAGAATAATATTCAGGAACTTCAGAATCCTTCAGAACCTTACACAAGACATAGGTTAGGCCAGACTAGAGCAGGCACAGCATAAACACCTGGTAAAGAAAGTAAGAAAGCTCGAAAAGGCCAAATGTTTGCAAGCAGGCCTGAACTGAGAACAGCGCATTGTAAGGAAAAGTTGAAGGAAATGAACCTAACGACCTTGGCGGAAATAGGGACAAAGGCAGAAATGATTACTACTACTTATGAAATCTTGAGATGAATTGATTATTGTTACTGTTATTGATAGGACAGATAGACAAAACGAATTATCCATTATCAAGGGGACACTAGTGGAAACTGAAGACACACAAGCAATAACAAGTATGTAAGGAAGTATTTATTTAGTATCAAAGTGGTAAATAGGTGCAGTGGTCTGAAGAATGCAGTGGAGGAGCAAACTTCATATACAGCTTCAAGAGTAGATATGATAAGGTTCATGATAAATCAGTGATGCCGATCAAAGAGGTCTAGGAAACAGAACCAAGAGCAGTCTCTAATCCGCAAACAAACTCCTTGAGTGCAGCTCGGTGAGTGCGCGCAACTCAGTGCGCGCGCCACACACACACACACACAGTAAGGCGGCTTTCCATACAGTACCAGAGAAGAAACTAAGACAAAAGAGAGAGGAGCAGGCAGGTATAAGAGGAAAAAATCGTACAGTGAATCAAGGAATACTTAAGAGGAAGGAAACAACGATTTATTCTGAGGGAGGAGGGGTCGGAATGGGCGAGTGCGACGAGTGGCGGTTCCACAAGACTCAGTACTCGAACCAGAACTGTTCTTGTGCATGTAAATGGCATGACAGAAGAAATCGAGTCAGAGGTGTCCGTTAGCAAATGACGTAAAATTAATGATGAAAATACAAACAGGAGCAGAGCATGGAAGACTGCAAATGGATTCGGTCAGGTTGCAGAATTGGTTCGACAAGTGTCTATCAGAATGTAACCCTAGCAAATGCAAAGTTATGGAAATCGTGGAATGGTAAAAATCGGAAGGAGAATACAGGCTCAGGAAACAAAGCCTACATACGTTCTTGAAAGAGGACTTTGGGGTGAGGAAAAGTTCCAAGCATTTCAAATGAGGTACGTATCAATCGATTAATGGCCGGAGCAAAGGTGAAATTGAAATATTTAAGAGAATTTTTCAGGAACCTTAACAACTGAGGTATTCATTACCCTATACACAGTAAATGCCAGGCCTATCATGGAGTATGCAACGCCAATATGCAACATGCATCGATAAAGAATGTAATGCTGAAAACAAAAATCCCGGGCCCTGATGAACTTTTTTCAAGGGTTCTTAAGGAGTGCAAAATGGAACTTTGTGAACCATTAACTAATATTTTTAATATATCTCTTCAAACAGGTGTAGTGTATGATATGTGCAAGATGGCTAATGTAATTCCTATTTTTAAATCAGGGGACAAGTCGTTACTGTCAAATTACCGGCCAATAAGCCTGACCTCAATTGTAGGCAAATTACTTGAGTCAATTATTGCTGATATCATAAGAAATCATCTTGATAAGCATAATTTGATTAATGGTACTCAGCATGGATTCACGAGGGGCCGTTCCTGCCTAATTAATTTAATTTCTTCACTAAAGCTTTTGAAGCTGTTGATCGCGATAAAGAATTCAATATTATTTATTTGGATTTTAGTAAGGCTTTTGATAGAGTGCCGCACCAGAGACTGTTAAAGAAAGTGGCAGCTCATGGCTCTGGATGAAAAGTGCTGTCATGGATCGAGTAATGGCTCACCAACAGGAAGCAGAGTGTGTGCATAAATGGGGTAAAATCTGAGTGGGGATCTGTAACAAGTGGCCTTCCACAGGGATCAGTTTCAGGCCCATTGTTGTTTATAATATATATCAATAACCTTAACGAGGGAATTACTAGTGATATGAGCAAATTAGCTGACGACACGAAGACAGGTAGGATAATTGATTCAGACCTAGATGTCACGGAACTTCAGTGCAGTGATTTGAAAGACGCAGTGGTGGAGCAAACTTCATACACTGCTTCAAGAGTAGATATGATAAGGTTCAAGATAAAGAATCAGTGATGCCAATCAAAGCAGTCTAGGAAACTGAACCAAGAGTTGAGTCTCTATCCCAGCAAACAAACTCGTTGAGTGCAGCTCGGTGGCAGATGCAATTCAATGTAAATAAATGCAAAGTTCTGAAGCTCGGGAATGTTCATAACCCTAGCACTATAAGCTAAATAATGTAGAACTTAGCCGTACAGAATTCGGAAAGGACTTGAGGGTTATGGTAAACAGCAACCTTAAACCAAGACAGAAATGCCTAAGCGTATGAAATAAGGAAAATAGATTACTGGGATTTATATCAAGAAGTTCAGCGGTTATACTACAGTTTTATACACCATTAGTAAGGCCTCACAGAAATCACTTCCTACGAAAGTAAAAGACTTGGAAGGCGGTGCAAAATACACCCAATGAAAAGTAGAGACGTCATTGGTACACTAAGAGAAAACACCATAAGTGTCCGGGGCCCAAGACTGTTCAACAGCCTCCCACCATGCATAAGGGGAATTACCAATAGACCCCTGACTGCCGCCTTCAAGAGGGAGCTGGACAGATACTTAAAGTCGGTGCCGGATCAGCCGGGCTGTGGTTCGTACGTTGGACTACGTGCGGCCAGCAGTAACAGCCTGGTTGATCAGGCCCTGATCCACCGGGATGCCTGATCGTGGACAGGGCCGCGGGGGCGTTGATCCAAGGAATACCCTCTAGGCAGACTCACATATATTACGCGGCTCAGCTCAGGTCTCTATATTACAGAATGGATATAAATTCGTTAGAAAGCATTCAGCAAAGAATGACAAAATGAATACATAGCATTAGAAATCTTCCTGGCTTGGAGAAAAGCTTCCTTTGTACCAAGATCTACTCCTCCTCAAATTGCCAACATCAAACCTCCTTTCTCCGCAACATTACGAACTTACCTTGAAGAGTGTGCAGATGACTTGAACAATGCCACAAAGGAAGCTTTTCTCCAAGCCAGGATACTAGGCACGACACTCCGGGGTAACATGAACAGACGCACCGCCGAAATTATTCGCAGCAGAGTTACCACAGCTAATGTTCAACAGAAAATCAGACTTACTAGGAAACTCCAAACTCTCTGCGATAATAGTCAGTGGAAAAGTTTAGGAAGACCTGAAATTATTAAAAATCTTTCATCTCGTCCACTGTCAACCACAGAAACTGAAGCCCTCAGCTTAGGCCTCAAATTTGCAACAGGAATTACGAAACCAAAACAAGACCTCAATTTCATCGCTAAAAACTACAGACACAATGACTCCGATTTCCAAAAAGGCTATCTTCAAGGCATCATCTCAGCGGCAATCTCAACACAGTCATACCTCGACGTTACATCATTGCACTTAAAGCTTTAACAGAAGACACGACCATCCGGGTTACCACCGCTGATAAAGCAGGTGGTGTCGTAATCTTGAACACTGATGATCACAGGAACAAAATGCTTAATCTACTTAATGACCCAGATACCTACAAACCTCTCACAACAAACCAAGTGGACAACCTCACCAAAGCATTTCTTCACAAGACTCGCCGCATTCTGAGGGACTCAGAACAAGGGAAGAAACTTCTACACACCATTCCCAGAAACCCCAGACCTGCCAGAATGTACGGTCTGCCAAAAACTCACAAACCAGGTATCCCATTGAGACCCATATCCTCGGGAATAGGCAGTGCTCCCCACAAACTCTCAGGAATTCTCGCTAAACACCTCTCCAAACTTTTGGGCGCTATCAGTCCAGCACATTTCAAACACACTGGTGACCTTCTCAATCGCATTCGCAACATCAACATCAGGAACAAGAAACTCTCCAGCCTTGATGTAACATCCCTATTCACTAAAGTACCTACTACACAAGCTATTGATCTCTTGCGCAGGAAAATTGACGACTCGCTTGATCTTCCTCTTCCAGCCAGCGATTTCATCGACCTTGTTGAACTATGTGTGGGCTTTACATGTTTCTCTTTCGAAAATCAACCCTTTCAGCAAACTTTTGGACTACCCATGGGATCGCCACTTAGTGCCGTCCTTGCGAACCTATATATGGAACATCTGGAATCCGAACGTTTTTCCACTATTATTCCCTCTTCTATCACCTGGCTCCGTTATGTTGACGACATTCTCATCATTACTCCCAGACGTTTCAACGTTCAAGCTCTCCAACACAAGCTCAACCAGGTCGAGCCATCAATCCAGTTCACACTAGAAGAAGTCGACAACACTCTTCCTTTCCTTGATGTTCTTCTCTGCAAAGCTGACCATGAACTTCGTTTTAAAGTCTATCGAAAACCTACCAACCAACACGATCTTCTCCACTTCTACTCTCACCACGACACCAAAACTAAACGTGGTGTAATTATAGGCTTTTTCCTGCGCGCACTCAGAATCTGCAGCAGTGAGTTCCTTGAGGAAGAATGCTCCCTTATTGAGCAAGTTTTTTCTAAACTTCACTATCCTCGTCACTTTATTACAGACTGCAGACGACGGGCATTAAACATCTTCAACACACCCAAAGAAGACTGCCGAGAAGAGATACATAGTCCTCCCCACCAACTCCATTGCCAAACACGTTTCCAACATTTTTTTCCAAAACCTCATTCCGAGTATCTACCTCCACATCCACCACCATCAAGGACATTACCAGTAACAGACAGGAGAAGCTTCAATCCACTGCAGGGGTATACACAATCCCTTGTAATGACTGCAGCAAATTATACATCGGCGAAACATCCAGAGACCTCCAAACACGTATTTCAGAACACCAGTACGCAGGCAGATCTGACAACCCAAGGAATGCCTGTGTTCAACACCGAAATTCACACAACCATTTAATCAACTACAGAAACGCAAGACTCATCGCCAGAGAAGACAACACTCAATACCGAAGAATCCTGGAATCATCACTTATCTGTATATCCAACAACTTCAACCAGAACAACGGCTTCTACAACATAGCTGAACCCCTTGCCAAGAAACTTCTTCATCGCTATCCCACACATAACTTAAGAATGGAACACTGCAGAAGGTCTACCCATATACTGTCACATGCAGCATTCTCCACCTGACTCAGCATTTTCCACCTGACTAAATCCTATAAATACTCATGTATGTTTTATCCAGGTAGATCTGTTTGTGCCTCGATAAAGCCCACTGTGTGGGCGAAACGTTGTCAATAAAGGATCACATTATACTGCTAATGTGTTTATTTTTCCATTGTGTCGGTATTTTATACCATTTATTTCCATAAGCAGAATATGGGTATTAACAAAAGGTATATAAATAAGGTCTTGACAATATCCATTCAAGAGAGAACCCAAAATAATGGCTTCAAATTTTATAAGTTTAGATTTTAAAAAGGATATAGGAAAGTACTGGTGTGGAAATAGGGTAGTTGATAAGAGGTGAGGGTCATCTTATAAATCAGTATACTGACATCAAGAGGGACGTTAAAAAGGGTATAAGAAAAGCTAAACGGGACTATGAAATTAAAGTTCCTAGGGATTCAAAAACTAACCCAAAACGTTTTTTCCAGGTTTATAGAACAAAAGTTAGGGATAAGATAGGTTCCCTTAAAAATAACTCTGGGCATCTTACTGACAAGGAGAATAATATGTGCTCTATTTTTAATAATTATTTTCTCTCGGTTTTCACACAGGAAGACACTAATAATATCCCAGCAATAAATTGTTACAGTGGCCCTGAAGAAGATAAATTATGTAATATCACAGTCACTAGCGAAATGGTTATGAAACAAGTAGACCGTCTGAAACAAAATAAATCGCCAGGTCCTGATGAGCTTTTTTAAGGAATGCAAAATGGAACTCTGTGAACCAATATCTAACATTTTTAATTTATCTCTTCAAACAGGTGTAGTGTCTGATATGTGGAAGATGGCTAATGTAATTCCTATTTTTAAAGCAGGGGACAAGTCACTACCGTCAAATTACCGCCCAATAAGCCTGACCTCAATTGTAGGCAAATTACTAGAGTCAATTATAGCTGATATTATTAGAAGCCATCTAGATAACCATAATTTGATTAATATGGCAGATGCAGTTCAATGTAGATAAATGCAAGGTTCTGAAGCTCGGGAGTGTCCATAACCCAAGCACTTATAAGTTAAATAACGTAGAACTTAGCCATACAGATTGCGAAAAGGACTTGGGGGTTATGGTAAGCAGCAACCTTAAACCAAGACAGCAATGCCTAAGCGTACGTAATAAGGCAAACAGATTACTGGGATTTATATCAAGAAGTGTAAGCAACAGAAGTCCAGAGGTTATATTACAGCTTTATACATCGTTAGTAAGGCCTCACCTAGATTACGCAGCTTAATTCTGGTCTCCATATTACAGAATGGATATTAATTCGTTAGAAAACATTCAGCGTAGAATGACTAAATTAATACATAGCATTAGAAATCTTCCGTATGAAGAAAGATTGAAGACCCTAAAATTACATTCACTTGTAAGACGAAAAATGAGGGGAGACATGATCGAGGTATACAAGTGGAAAACGGGTATTAACAAAGGGGACATAAATAAGGTCTTGAAAATATGTCACCAAGAGAGAACCAGCAATAATGGATTCAAATTAGATAAGTTTAGATTTAGAAAGGATATAGGAAAGTATTGGTTTGGAAATAGGGTAGTTGATGAGTGGAACAGTCTGAATAGTAGGGTTATTGAAGCAAGTACCTTGGATAGTTTCAAATTTAGGTTGGAAAAATTCATGAGTGAGAGGGGTTGAATTTGAGTGGGAATTGCACATGAGTAAATAGAATTATCAAAGCTTATTTCTTGGGTATCATTGAAGATTGGGTTGAACAAATATTCTGTTAGTGGGATGCTAAAGGTAATTGTCTTGTGGTCACTTGTGCCGAGTTCCTCTGTAATTTCTAAATTATTAACAAGGGATTCCTTGTTTGCCAGAACCAAGTCAAGTAGGTTATTTCCCCTTGTAGGTTCTGTCACAAACTGCTTCAAAAAAAAACAATCCTGAACTACTTCTAAAAAGTCGTTAGATTTTAAATTCCCAGTCAAGAAATTCCAATCAATCTGACTAAAGTTAAAGTCCCCTAGAATTACTACATTATCGTGCATTGTGGCCTTAACAATTTCCTCCCAGAGTAGTCTCCCTTGTTCCCTAGCTAAGTTTGGAGGACGATATATCACGCCTAAAATCAACTTTTCACACCCCTCTGAAAATTCTATCCAGACAGACTCTGTATGTATTATTTCAGACTTTATGCCCGTTTTTATGCAACAATTTAAATGATCACGGACATAGAGTGCCACCCCCCCCTTCCCGATACTTCTGTCTACTTGGAACAATTTAAAACCCTGGATGTGACATTCAGCAGGTATGTCCCGATTTTTCATTTTAAACCACGTCTCAGTTATTGCAAAAACATCAATATTACCCATACTTGCAACTAAACTTAACTCGTCCATCTTATTTCTAGCACTACGACTATTAGTGGAATATACATATAAAGACCCCCCTTTCTCTTTACCCTTCCTGCTCATTTCTGTTTTTCCACTATACCTATTACAGTCCTTGTCACCTAGTGCCACTGACTTTCCAATATCCACCTTATTCTGCCTGTTACTAGTTCTCCTAGAATTCATAATATTACTACACTGGGACTTCACTGTTTTTCCCCCATAACCCATACCACTAACTTTTTCTAGTTTAAAGCCCTAACAGCTCCCTCCACTGCAGTTGCCAGTGCCCCCACCCCAGACCTAGATAAGTGAACCCCATCCCTGGCATACATGTCATTTCTGCCATAGAAGAGGTCCCAGTTGTCAATGAATGTTACTGCATTTTCCTTACAGTATTTGTCCAGCCAGCAATTGACACCAACTGCCCTGGACAACCATTCATTTCCAACTTCTCTCCTTGGCAAAATACCACATATGACATATACATATACTTTGAGTTGTCTTAGTGTATTCATCCCGCCCATGGTTTTCATTGGATATACTTTACACCATCGGCTTTTATAGGGAGTAATTACCTAGTTTGCAGCGAATCCTTTGAGAATTTTGCTGTAATTTTGCTTGTAAATTAAGATGTATCTATCTCGCAGCATGCTTTCCAAGAGTGCAGTTCGAGGGACTTCAAGTGTTCCTAGAAATTTGGATGCTTGACTGAATTTATATTGGCAGTGAAGGTTTCCTGAACATTCTTTAGATATGTAATGTTAATGCTGCCTGCCATGAACAGAGCCATTAGGATACAGCAATATTACAGCCTGAATAGAACAAGTGACTTTAATTATTATTATTTTATTAATAATAAAATATGCGCTAAACCAACAAGGGTCATACAGCACAAGTGACTTTAAAACAATGATCATTGTCTTGGCTTTATTTGTTCTGAAGGTTCTAGATATCCAGCCGATCATTTTCCTTCCGCTTTGCTGATAGATTAGAGTCTTGTGCTCCATTCCATTCATTATTTCCTAATTTTTTCCACAGCAAAAAAAAAAAAAATTAGTGAACATCACATTATCAGAGGCCCAATAATAACATATTCAAAGTTCACTAAGTCATCAACGGATTCCATTCTCATACAACTGTAAAAACATGATACAGTGCAGTAATTTATGTGTCTATGTTGAGCATGAGAAAGAGAAGTAGGGCTAGTACATTTCACTGTAGCAGCCCTCGATTTCACTCTGTTTACTCTTACAGTTATTCCTTCCGTATTCATTTTCTGCGCTATTACGTTATAGTAGCACTTGCTGATAGCTTATGAAAAGTCAGTGTACATACACTACATCTGCATTTTTTCTAATTCATCCAAGACTGTGCAGTAGCGGTCCAGTAATTGCGAGATACAGGAGCGACCTGTTTTAAACCTACATTTTCCTTGATATTTTGATTTTGTGTGATTGGCAATCTTGTCTCTTAAAACTTTCTCAGAGATTTTGATAATGTGGGATGTCAGCACTCTCTCTACATTTTTTGCACATGCCTTACTGTCACTTTTGTTGAGGAGGAGGGGCGAATGAATTCACGTTTTTTTCTTTATTTTGGTCTAATTTCAATGAGATTTTTTACAGTGATTTATACAGCTTTTAAAAACCTATACACTGTCTTTGTTATGATTTTTTGCCTTTAGGTTAGGTAGAAAAAATAAAATGTGCCAAATTTTAGGGGTCACAAAACCAGTAAATTTCTACAAAATTGGAAAGATGTACAATGCTCTAGTTATCATCAGATGAAAGATAAAGGCTCTATAATTGTTGACCCAATCCATTTTAGCAAAAATGTCAGTAGATTCCATTATAAAAAATGTTGAAGTTAGTGATTTTGTTTTGCCTTTATTTTGTGGGAAAAAAATTAATAAAAACAAAGCTGTAAAAGATATTGGAAATCTTTCATGGGTGGTTGTAGAGCCATCATTACTCAATAACGTGTGAAAAAAACATTACAATCCTGTTAATACTTTTCGCAAAACATTACAAACAATGTCAATAACTTATTTCTGAGTTATTAATATATTTTTTTCTGTGAAACTCTATGGATATGGCACGCTAAATCTCAGCGAATTGCATGCATCAGCACATGTTGAGACCCCAGAGGCCACTGAGGTGGCATGAGTCCCTACACTTGAATGGAGGCATCAGAGATGTTGCTATTTAGAGTTTTTTTAATGAAATAATCATAAAAATTGTAATTTTTGCAGAGACAAAACTAAAAAAACACTAATTGGTAACATGTATTATTTATGACAGCAAGCACAACAAAAATACATTTAAGGAAAAAATATACTTGGAAATATGATATAAACAAGTTGATTACACCAAAATGTTGCCAGAATGATGCACTATTTTTTGGTAAGAAAACATTTTTTTCCAAAATTTTTCAATCTTCCTTTCCTAATTTCTGGAACAAGGCTCGCCCCTCCCTTAAACAGTGCGACTGTAGAATATTTAAGGCAAGTGAAAGTGATTTCTTGCAGTCTTCGTAATCAAATAGCATTTGGGTCAAGTCAGAAAATATCGAGTTCTCAGTCTCACCCATGAAAAAATATTTTTTGTTGTCAATCTTTAGATTAATTAATGGCTCGCTGAACAGCCAAATTATTACGTCAGTATTTCACTCATCTCTTTATTGCTGTCAGTTTTAGTTCCATCTAATGGTCACTCAGTTTGTGTGCCTTAATGAGAATCACTAGCGTATTTTCTTCACTGTAAATTCCATAACCGAAGAAAACGAGCTTCAGCAATTGTAGGCCAAAATAGCACAAATGATGGTGTTAGGACAGCAGCAGTGGTGGAGGGAGGATGGCAGCAGTAGTGGTCATGGGCAGAACTGATTAGTGTTGATATGCCTTATCATGCTTATACAGTTAATTTAACAATTTTTTTTTTTTAGATTTTGTGTGTTCTATTCAATATTATATTGCTATGATTATTTTTCATTAAAAGCTAAAACATACTGAGTATGTTTTATCTTGTACCTCCACCTTTTCCACACAGGAAGAAACTGTATTAAGATTGACTGTCTCCTGCTCTGACGCTGTTATGCTCGTGTGCCAATTCTGATGAATGCTGGGAAATTAAAGGGTAGGTTGAGGGACCTGCAGAATGATAGGTTTCATACAGTTAGAGTGCGAAGGGGGATCGAGGATGTTCTCTTGGGAGACAGGCCGTTGGCTTGTGTTCTGAGACAGTTTAGGAATCGGCAAAGGGAAATGAATATTATGGGTTTAGAGGTGTGTGATGGAATGGAAGAGTATGTGGAAGGGTAGATGTTATAGACAACGGAAGGAATGAGTAATTATGTTGATAAGTAGTTTAGTAGCTACATGAAAAAGGGGGCACGAGGGTGGAGGGAGGGATGGATACTGGAGGAGGGTATTCTGCAGGTGTTAGGACGGGAGGAGAGGGAGGGATTGGGGGGAAGTATTAGTGAAGAGGTGTGGATCGCAGTGCAGAGTATGAGTAGGGGAAAGGCTCCAGGCATGGATGGCATTCCAAATGATTTTTATGTAATGAATTGGGTGGCGTTGAAATATTTGGTTATACTGTTTAATCAAATGAAGGACTTAGGGAAGATGGGGGAGACAAAGCGCACGGGGGTAGTGGTATTAGTGAAAAATTGGGAGAAAGGGGGGAAAATACAGGGTTATAGAGCACTGTCTTTGATGTGTGCTGATTATAGGATATTTGCTAAAATGTTGGGAATAGGTTAAAGAGGGTGATTGGGAGGGTTATTGAGCAGGGGCAATATGGTATACCAGGACATAGCATGTATAGGGGACATGGGAGGATTCGGGAGTTCATAGAGGACCGAAGGGGTGGGGGGGGTCCTAGGGTTGGATTGGAAAGCAGGATATGATAGCGTGGAGAGGGACATGTTGTGGATGATAATGAAGCAGGGGTTTGGGGAGGAAACAGTGGGTTGGGTGGAAACCTTGTATAGGGAAGCGATTGTGAGAGTGCAAGTGAATGGAAGAGTGGGTGAATTGGTGAGTATGGAAAAGGGACTAAGGCAGGGGTGTCCTTTGTCCCAAATACTGTTTGCTTGTTTGCAAAACCCGTTTTATCATTTACTTTCTGAGGGTGTGGGGGAGGGGGGAGGGAGGAAGGGTGGTGCAACGGGTATTGTGGGATATGTGGATGACACGACTGTGTTGGTAGGTGGGGAGGAGGGGCTGAGGAATGTTGGATTGGGAGGGGATGCGTAGGCTTAGATTAAGGGCGAGAGTCAGGTAATTGATGTTTTTGTTTTTGCATGGTATAGTGGCATCTAGGCAGGTGTTGTATAGAATGGGCATAGTGGCAGATCAGGGCTGCGCATGGTGTGGTGTGGAGGAAACAGCATATCATTCGGTGTATTTTTGTGAATATTTGGGTGTAGTCAGGGTGTGGTTTTTAAGGGTGATTTGTATGGTGGGGGGGATTTCAGTCTTACGGGCACTGAGCTTAGACATGTATTTAGTTGTAGATTTTATATATATATCATGGGCAAGGGTAAGAGCACTAGCGGTACTTTTTATAGGACAAAATGTAGAAATATGGAAATTTATGGGGGGCAATGGGATGCGGGTTTTCCTGATAGTTATAGGGATACGACAGTAGGGATGTTACTTCACGTTTGATGAGAGATGAATACAAGCGGGTTGGTCTCCTGGGGGGGGCATGGATGGGGGGTTTGAAAGGTAGAGGAGTGTGGGGGAATGGTGTAGATGGGGGGGGAGGGAGTGGGTGGTGTGCATGAGGGGCAAGATGGAGGACAGTTTTTCTTCTGGACTGGCGACAGGTGTAACTGACGGATGGTGGACAGCAGTTTGCATAGCGCCAATTTTAAAGTAATAATAGAGGCCTTAATAAGGAATCTCTGGGGAAAAATTTTCCGGTGGGTAGTGATGGGGGCTTTCTGTGAGTCTAGTCTCGGGTGTGATTACATGCATATATAAGAATGGTTCTTTTGGGTTTCTCTGCAAGTGCAGGAGAGTAAGATGAGGCTGATGTAGAATGGCCATGTAGTATGGAACCATAACTCATAGTTTGATGTTATAAGACGAGTGGCACAGAGGTGTACTGTGATGTACATATGTATGGTGCCGCAGTGTCGGTTTTCAGTTGTGATACCGGAAGATGCGGAATATGAACAACCCTTTTGGGGGGGGAAATGTGTGTGTATATTCATGTAATGAGTAGTTATGGAAATGCCAAGTGTTGGGGCATGTTAGGGATAGTATGGAATATGTAAGATAGAAGCTGAGAAATATGTTATTGTGAATATGTATGTACAACGTGAATACTTCCTGTTTAAGGAAGTGGTCTAGGAGTGTGCATATTTCATACTATCATGCAGAGATGCAGGATAGGGGTAGGATAAAAACTTGCATTCATGTACAATGTTAACAGGAAGGTGAGAGGGAAAATCACCCAGGGCATTTTACTAAATTATAAGCCCAAATGAGATTCTCAGATTGGGTGAGGGGGATCATGGGTTTTGGGTTGAGTTTGATTTTGTTTTTATGTGGGAAGCAGTTTCATGTATGTAAAAATGGGGAAAGAGGGGTAGATACAGTTAATGCTTAACTATGTAATTAGTGTATTGGATTCATGTACTATGTGAATGTTGCATACATCAGTTGGTATTGCTTATGTAATGATGGTACATTACATTAGTTGACGAACATGGACAGGGAAGGCGCAGAGTTACCTATGTAATTGCTCAGGATACCTTAAAGCAGGGGTGTGTAGGGATGTTGTCCATTAATTTGATGCAGATTGTATGTATCGTTTTTGCTGAGGATTAAGTTGTGTAATTGTTGTATAATGTTCCATACCAGTTGTACTGTGTATGGTGTACAGGATGATAGTGTATTATTGCACTGCCATCATTATATGCAATGGGAATGAGTGGATGGGGGGGGGAGGATCGGTATCTAGACACAGAATGTCGGTTTCATTGTAAGTTGAACTATGAACGGGATTTTAAAATTTAGATACGTACATGTGTATGTGTATTGAATATTTAGAATGTAGACGAATAATGAGTGGTGAGACGCTACAAAGGTTTGTTGATGAATTGTTGATTTTTGTACATATTAGGTAGGAGTCATGTTGATGATGGATAATGTGGTAATTCATATATGTAATGTTGTATACGCACTGATTCGTATCCTTGATGTGCAAAGGAATATGAGTTGTGTTTTGGTTATATAGGTAGGGTGTTAGGGGTGGGTTAAGGTATAACTTTAGATAGGTAATAAAGAATGTTGTATGTGTTATTTGCATAATTTATGAATTATTGGTAACTTAGTTATCATTGTGTGAAGCCTGTTATTATGTCAACAGGGTATTACTTATCATGTATAAATTTGTAATTATGTTTTTTAAATAAAATATATAAAAAAAAACTGTTGTCTGGAAATCTGGTTGATCTTTCGTTTGAATAAGTTGTGCTTTCTCGTTTTAGTCGTTAGAATATAGAGAGACTTGTTTGGTGTGTCAATGTTTTATTGTTTTGTCTACTCATATTATACTCATTATTTCACATCATATGATTCGGTAGAAAGGGACGCACTGCATTGTATCTTACTTAAGCAGGGGTTTGGGTCGGAAATAGTAAGATGGGTGTAAACATTATATAGCGGGGCACTGGCCAGAATTCAAGTTAATGGTCGATTAGGTGGGGTTGTACGTATGGGTAGAGGTTTGAGGCAGGGCTGTCCATTGTCTCAGATGCTCTTCGCATGTGTGCAGGACCCTTTCTACAGGATGGTGAGAGATAGAGTTTTTGGTAGTAGCATGAGTGTGGGTAGGAGAGTTTATTCAGTGATTGTGGGATATGTAGATGACACTATGTTATTATTGAACGAACACACGAACCTTCTCGCACTGGAAGAAGTAGTTGGAAAGTTTGGGAAGGCGTCAGGTATGGTTGTGAACGCAGATAAATCTAAGATATTAGGTCTTGGTGAGTGAGAACACCGTAGGGACTGGGGTTGCTCATTAACGATGAATGTGGAGCAATCATTGAAGATCTGTGGAATTGTGTATGAGGAGGCGTGGGTGGCAAATTCGGAGAGTTGAGAATAGCATTGTTAATCGATTACAAGGACTTCAGCCTTATTATTTAACACTCGTGCAGAGAGCCATTACTGTAAATACCCTCCTGTACAGTAAGGTCTGTTATGTAGCAGCTGTGTACCCTTTAGCTACCGTGGTGATACGAAGGATTCAGGGTAGGATTTTTAGATTCTTGTGGTCCTCAAAGTGTGAATGGTTGAGGAGGGAAGTCATCACGTTGCCAGTAAGAAGGGAAGGGTTGGGGCTATTTGATCTTCGAAAACTGGTAGTGGTACATGCGGGTCCATTCAAAGAGGGATGTCTTGAGCGTGTTTATGCTGTGTTATTTAGGACGTTTAGAGGGATATATTTTCAAGATTGTTTGAAGGTGTTGAGGGTGATGTCGGTGAGGGAGCCGGGACAAATTAAGATTAGTATTTTGTATAACGTGTTGATGGGAGATATAAGGGCTCCTGTAGTTTCTTTATATCCTATGAATAACTGGGGAAACATCTGGAGTATGTTTGCGAAATTACGCATCGCTCCGAGGAAAAGAGAGGTGATGTATAAGTTTTTACATGGCATTCAACTTGCTAGAGTGTCATTATTGTATTGGAAGGTGGTGGAGGATGGAGCCTGTAGAGTTTGTGGGGTTGATGAGACTGCATTTCATGTATTGTACTTCTGTGGGTGTTTTGAGGGATTGAGGCGATGGCTCACTCGTGTGTTAATTTTGGTGACACGTAGTAGGACTGTTTCAGTATTGAGGGGGTTGAGTTATATTTACATCATGTGGGCTTTTCGTGAGGGAGGAGGGGATATGGAAGTACGACGTCGTATATTGGCGGCAAAGTTTTATAGAACAATGTGTAGGAATAAATTGTTGTATGGCAGTACGCTGGGGAAGAGTTTCACGAGGGATTATTTGAGTATTAGTGTCGGGGGCTTGTTAGCATTATAACAGTAGTGGAGCCCGTGCCTCGAGAGTACTGGGCTCCTAGTGGGGAGGAGAGAATGGGGTAACGGGGTTTAGTTGGGGTTCCGAGGCAGTTAAGATTCAGGAGGAGGGGGAAGGTTCGGCATGTATGGTGAATGTGTATGGAATGTATCACATTGTAGTGTTGAAAGTTGGTTTGCAAAAACTGTAACCTACATGAGGTTCAGTTTAAAATGAGTGGTAGTGTGTATAGGTACACGTGTGAGTGTGTGTGTACTCACCTAATTGTGGTTGCAGGGGTCGAGGCTCAGATCCTGGCCCCGCCCCTTCACTGACCGCTACTGGGTCCCTTCTCTCCCTGCTCCATGAGCTTTATCATTTATGTATGGTTCCTGCCTCCACTACATCACTTGCTAGACTATTCCACTTCCTGACTACTCTATGGCTGAAGAAATACTTCCTAACATACCTTTGACTCATCTGAGTCTTCAACTTCCAAATGTGCCCCCTTGTTTCTGTGTCCCCTCTCTGAAACATCCTGTCTCTATCTACCTTGTCAATTCCCCGCAGTATTTTGTATGTCGTTATCATGTCTCCCCTAACCCTCCTGTCCTCCAGTGTTGTCAGGCCGATTTCTCTTAACCTTTCGTCGTAGGACATTCCCCTTATCTCTGGAACTAACCTTGTCGCAAACCTTTGCACTTTCTCTAATTTCTTGACGTGCTTGACCAGGTATGGGTTCCAAACTGGTGCTGCATACTCTAGTATGGGCCTGACGTACACGGTGTACAGTGTCTTGAACGATTCCTTATTAAGGTATCGGAACGCTAATCTTGTGTGTGTGTGTGTGTGTGTGTGTGTGTGTGTGTGTGTGTGTGTGTGTGTGTGTGTGTGTGTGTGTGTTGATGAGTGTATTCATGAGTTACTATAGGGACGAGTATAAGGAATGTGTATATGTGAAGAAATATACGTATATGTATCGGTGAGAAAGTAAGGGCATGACCTCTATTTTGGTTTTCATTCTTTGCTTATATATATATTTTGTTTACGTCAGTAGGTGGCATATAATTGATCTTTTGGGATGTAAGTGATTGTGAAATATATTGTCAAAGTTAAAGTGTGCAGAACCATTTATTGTGTGTATAAAGTTACATAAAACTTGAACTGTTCATAACAGTTCATAACAGGAAATATTGTTATGGGACCTGTACTTGTAGTGGTAACGTTGTTATGGATATAGTTAATCTCTGGCAGATGTAAATATATTGGCCTGCTGAGGAGTATGCTTAGGAAAACAATGTGTAAGCTTTTCTTATTGGTATGATAATGTAGGTAGTTTTTTTTTTTTAAGGTGTTAATATACTATGATTGTTTGTGTTTATTTCTTAAGTTACAAATTTATTATGATACGTTAATTAACGTAACTTACTGTTTTAGTTGTTAGGTTGGTGACAGTCGTTGTGTGCGTGTGGGGAGGGGGTTGTCGAAGTGTGCGCTGTATTGTCTTAGCTTCAGTTGCTTCAGTTTGCACAAGTGTCTCGTATATCTGTGTTTTAAACTGTGTATATATCTCTAGAAAGACCAGCCTTTCATTCTGATTTGCCTACTCATACCTATGCTAGTAGTAATTCTGAAAAGTAAACATGTACAGTAACGCGCCTTATGGTACAGATTAGATATTCGTTGTACAGTTAATAATTTATACTTAAAATATGTACGCGACTGTAGCTTACTATTGCTACAGTAACATTAATTTCAATGTACAATATAAACCCTAGAACATTTACCTTTTTATCGTGAATATTAATGATACTAACTTTAGTGCAAGTTTCCGTTCTCCTTATCGAAACCTTTCTTCATGCTCAACTGAAATAAAGCCAAGACCCAGGAAGTAAGTCATGCTCATGAGTCGAAGTGATTGTTTCTTACTGAAATCTGTTACAAGCCAGACTCAAGCTAGTAGCCAATGATGAAATGAGCTGATGCAAATAAATTACCAGAAATTAATAATTATAAAGGACCTGATGACAATTTATGTAATTTATTTACTAACAGTTCTCAAATACACCGTCCAAACTGAAAAGAAAGAAAAATTCTCCGGTCTCCGACGAACTATATTTTAGTGATCCTTAAGAAAGTTAGGTAATCTTCGCAATATATCGCTGCAAACTGGTATCGTGCCAGAGATGTGGAAGACAGCTAAAATGAATCTATGAAACGAAATAGAGACATGGCTGACTATAAGCAGCAAAGGATTTGCATAACTCTGGAAGAATCAGATAAGGGAAGAGAAACTTTGAAAGACTATAATTAAATGTACCAATTGCAATTTAGTTCCAGTAACTAATGAACTTATTCTTAGAATAAATTTGTGATTAATAATTCAACCGAGCTTGTTAAAGAAATACAAGGATTGAATTTCAATAGGCTGATAATAATGGCAAGCTCTGATTTAAACATCATTGTTCGTGAATGTACACCTTTTTTCGAATTCTGTTTACAAACCGATGGTATCTCAATCTGCTCACCACTTGGAACTACATTTGAAAATACAATTTTTATACAGAAAAAAAATATTTTCTAGCTAATTTTAAGAAAGTTTTAGATTAATTTTTATTTGTATTTATTAATTTATATTATTAATACGAACACTGTAAGAGGAGAAAACGTGGAGGGTTAATTGTTGCTGGTTTATTCGTCTGGAATAAAACAGCAACTGAGTCTTTGTTATCGGATGGCTTGTTCAGTGTTGCCGGCTCAGGCGGGGACGAGGTAAAACGATGTCTAAGGACCAACGTGAGCATATGCCGTTCGCCTTATTACAGGCCATGGTGCCAATAAACTACGGATTAAAAATGCTATACTCAGTGGTTTGAGTGAAGAAGAGGGAAACTAGAAGCTGCTTAGAGTAGCAGGTTAGAAAGAAATATGAGAACGATTCAAAGTCTAGTGCAAGATGAACAAACGGCATAAACCAAATACCAATGAATGTAAATGAAAACTTAGCACATTCGCTGCTCAGCCTTGGCTGTGGCAGGTTGGTTGGGCTGCTCTCTCGCTGTGCTGAGGTGATTGTACCCACATAGCAGAATGGCGGTGCAGTATCGCAGGCGTGTGAACACTGTGTTGAGCTGCTGAGAGGTGCTATCTATCAGTCGAATGCAGCTGTACTTCTGCCAGCAATTATAGGTGACAAGTATGGAATTGATAATCAGGACATCTACAGTGTGGCGCTTAATGGGAGTACGCGAATCTTCATCAAACTGACAACGGCCCAGGTGTATGACGCGCTTGTTGAAAAATTTGAGGGTAAGAGCTTACAAGTTAGAGCGTCAGTGGAAGTGAGGATGAAAGACGTGTCTAAACAATATATTTGGATCAAAGTTCGTAATTTGCCTTTCGAAGCGCAGGAATTGGATGTACGAGAGGCATTCAAGCATTACGGAGTCATACATGCTGCTGTAATGGATCGATGGACTGTATGAGGGTGTGCCAGAAGGATCCTACAGCCTCAAAATGACATTGAAACGACCTATCCCATCATACGTTGTGCTACATGAATTCCGGACGCAGGTCTACGTGACGTATGCTGGGCAAAGGAGGACTTGTCGTATATGTGATTCTTATGATCATATGGCAGTGGCCTGTGATAAACGACAGGAATGACGATCGCATGAGAAGGGAAAGGTGGAAGGTATGATGGTACCTTTGAGGACGCAGGAAGAGGAGGGCGTGGTCGAGACACCAAGGTGGAGTGATATTGTGAAGGAGACAGTGGAGGGGTGTCTAACGTTACCTGAAGGCACGCAGGATACCTTGAGAGGAATTTGTGAGGATGGTGCTCTTGATTTGGATATAGATGGGGTAATACCCGAATTGGTGAGTGAATTGTTGGATGGTCGTACCTGTCCAACAGTGGAGAGTACGGTGAATGGTGTGGAGGAGATATTGTGTGTGGTTAATGAATTAAGGGATAATAGCCCTGGTGGTGAAAGTTTTGAGGTACAGGAAGTGCAAGTAATGATACATAATGAAGAGAGGGACTCAGATTTGGAAGTGCATTCAGATTCCAGAAAGAGGTCAATGGCTATGGGGGAAGACGATGTCCTTACCCCGGCACAGAGGGTGTGTAAAAAAAAAGTATCAGTAGACGCTAAAAGCAGGATAAACGAACAGACAAAACAGTATGGGGATGGGCAGAATGTTAGGAATGGGGATAAAGGTAAGGGAAGTGGACTAGGTAGCATTAAATTAGAAGGGAAGAAAATAGGTAGATCCAAAGGGAAACCACCTTTAATGTAGTCAGGACTTTAACCTTAAATGTGAATAGAGCTAAAACGGAGATTAAGAGGAAATGGATACAAGTAAGTCTTCAACGTTATGCTGTGGATGTAGCATTCTTACAAGAGCATAATTATCGGTATGGAAGGGAATTGATTGTGCCTGGTTATAGTGTGTATGCGGGTAGTGTGGGGTCTTTTAAGGGTGGAGTGGGGGGTGTTAGTTAAGGTGAACAGCCCTTTTAAGTTGTTGAGGTGGGAAGAGGGTAGTGAGGGTAGAGTAGTAAGGGTGGATGGGGAGTGGGGGGGAGTAAGGGTGGCTTTCATTGGGGTGTATCTTCCAGCTACAGGTAATAGGAGGGTAAAGGAGGAGTATGTATGTAATAATTTAATTTATTTATTGCGGGGATTACCTGAGGTAGTTGTCATGGGAGGAGATTGCAACTGTATTATACGGGAGAGGGATGTGGAACCAAAAGGGGGGGGATGTGTGTTGAGTGTATTATGAGATGTGCTTGGGAGCGTGAGAGTGGTTGATGTGGTGGGTGGAGGAGGTATGATTGATTATACTTTTGTTCGTCGAGGGTATGCAGCCCGCTTGGATAGAATATATGTGTCTAAGGTAATAGGTGTGGGTGGGGTTCATTGTGTGGATATAGGGTATTCATCTGATGTATAGAGTGGTTGAAGAAGGAATAGTGACAGATGGGAAGGGTATGACTGGTGGATCGATGATTGTTGGATATGTGGATGACATGACCATTTTGGTGAGGAGTGGGGAAGAGCTGGGTAGAGTAAGTGCGGTTTTGGGGGAATTTGGGAAGGCATCTGGGATGAGCATAAATGTAAGTCTAAATTGCTTGAAATAAGGGATTGGGTGGGGGTTAAGGGGGGACGAAGGTGTGGGTGGAATGTGGTCGAAAGTTTAAAGATTTGTGGAGTCGTGTTTATGGATAACTATGGGAGGGCACGGAAAGTAAATGCAGAGAAGGTAATAAAGGGTGCGATGAGTAGAATGGGCGGATGGAGTGTCGGGGATATGACGATTTTTCAGCGGGTTATAGTGGTCAATACTTTGCTGTATAGTAAAATTTGGCATGTTGCAGGAATTTATCCTCTTTTGAGGGAAGATGTGATAGTTTTTTGAGCGAAGGGTCTTGAGGTACGTATGGGGGTATGGAAAACATTGGCTGGCTAAGGATGTGGTGATGAAGAAAGTAAGCTGTGGGGGTATAGGGTTAATTGATTTGGGAAAGCATATGAGAAGTATGTATGTAAAAGGTTGTTATCTGAGAAAAGGGGGTCTAAGGGGTAAAAGGGTTGATAATGTTATGTGTCATGTGAGAAAGTGGTGGCGTGGGAAAGAGTTGATACATTGTGAGGATATGTTGCGAACTTTGATGCATGCTAGAAACCCGAGGTTGATAAAGGTAGCGACATTAGAAAGAGCTGGTATAGGTAGCAATGTGGTTGAGGGAATGTCTACATTTCCTGTGTATGATTGGGTAGGTATAAGGGGCGGTTTAAAGGGATTGAAATTGAAACCAAGGGTGAGGGAAGTAATGTATAGATTCTTGCACGGGATTTTGGCTTCGAAGGCAGCGTTATATAGAATGGGAGTGGTGGGAGACGCTAGGTGTGACCATTGTGGGGAAGAAGATACAGCTTATCATGGGGTGTATTTTTGTGAGTATTTGGGGACTGTTAGGGAGTGGTTAGCAAGGTTAATAAGGATGATGGGTGGGGGGGGGATACATCCTTTGAAATTCTTAAGTTTAGATATAGAGGGGTAGGGAAAGAAGTGCGTAGAAGTGTCTTGTATTTAGCAGTTGATTTTGTATATATATCATGGGGAATGAGAGGACAGACTGCAAAGGAAAGGATACGGGCAATAGCAGCGAATATGTATCGAACTAAGTGTAGGAATAGGTTTGTTTATGGAATGGCATGGGCGAGGAGTTTTCAGGTAGTGTATGGGGATTTTACGGTACAACAGTTGGTGGCATTATAAGATAGGCATAGATACAGAAGGGCTGTTCACCTGGGTTATGGTGTAAGGTTGTATGGGTGATGTATATTTCGGTAGTATGAGGGACATCAGGGTACAGTTTTCTTGAGATGGATGATCATAGGTGTTGTACGTTTGAAGTGAATTAGGAATGTAGTTAAAAGGGAACAATTAAAGGTGGTTTCAACTGAGGTGACTCCTGTTTTTATGTTATTATTTGTTTATGTGTTATGTTGATTTTCGTGTTTTTGCTCTGCAGTTGAGGTTTTGGTTGCGGTAATGTGATACTTATATATGTGGTTACTAATACATGACGTAAAAGGCGATGTTTCTACACTTGCGATTGCAGGAATGATGTACTGCATGGTTTATATATGATAAGTTTGTTTGTTATATTAAAAGGTATTTATATCTTCTGTGAAAAAAAAATAAGTGCTGAAAGTTTACCTTATATTTTTTTTTTTTAAATTTTGGAGATTGAAGTATTGAAATAAATGGAGTCTCGCGAAGTCTAATACACATACATAAATGTTCGTGAACAATATTACAGCAACAGTGAATAAATTACTTTCTAAAGTGGAATAAAAGGCTTTAAATAAATTTCAAGCTGCACTTGCTGATTTCGTAAAGACCTTAATCTCATTTATGGGTTCGTATATCTCTGGAGATCTCACCCAGACTAAGATGGCTCATGCAAATAACATGGTTGCTGCTCCGAGAGCAGCTTTAGACTAGATATTGCAGTCAGGACTAACTTCCCAGCACCAAAACTGTATGTAACTTTGTGCTAAATCGGATATGATGCAGCACGAACTTCACATGACTTTCAGATACTTAGACTTTTGAGATGCATGAATGTTCACATTACAAAAAAAAAAAAAAAAAAAAAAAAAAAAATTTTTCTTATTTTTATAAATTGACGTCATATTTTTTGAGGATAATGACTGATTTTCCATGCAAAAAAACAAACGAACATAAAAAGTAAAATATACATTTCTATATTACGGTGACAGAGGTACACAAATCATGCTAGAGCTAAAGAAACTCAATATTGTGTAAAACGCTTACTCTGTCTCCCCGGCCATCACTTTTTTTTTTTAATTTTTGTAATTTACCGCTTCAACAGTTGTTGTTCTACCCCAGTTGGCCTCAACGCTTAGCTCTATCTAAAGTAACACCCCAAGTACCTATTTACTGCTAGTTGAAGAGTATCAAAGTGTATGGAAACTGGACAGGCACCTAAAGTCGGTGCCTGACCAGCCAGGCTGTGGTTCGTACGTTGGACTGCGTGCGGCCAGCAGTAACAGCCTGGTTGATCAGGCTCTGATCCAACATGAGGCCTGGTCACAGACCGGGCCGCAGGGGCGTTGACCCCTGGAACTCTCTCCAGGTCTCCAGGTAGTCTCAACTTGCCCTGATTTCCATCAGCTCTACAGTACAGTCATCTTTCCGGCTTGCACTCCTACCCCGGACCCAGGCGAGTTGCTGCCTACTGTGATACCTCAACAAATTCAGCCTAGGGGCCTCACACCTCCAGTACATGGCGATGTAGCTCGTCTCCCTATCAGATGTCTTCACTTCCTGCCCTTCTCCCCATTCAGCAGTTGTCTTCACTTTCTGCCCTTCTCCCCATTCAGCAGTTGTCTTCACTTTCTGCCCTTCTCCCCATTCAGCAGTTGTCTTCACTTTCTGCCCTTCTCCCATTCAGCAGTTGTCTTCACTTCCTGCCCTTCTTCCCATTCAGCAGTTGTCTTCACTTCCTGCCCTTCTTCCCATTCAGCAGTTGTCTTCACTTTCTGTCCTTCTCCCCATTCAGCAGTTGTCTTCACTTCCTGCCCTTCTTCCCATTCAGCAGTTGTCTTCACTTCACTCATCCTGCGACATTCTTGCACTTAAATTCCATTAATTCACACGCTGAGACGCCAACTATATAAAAAAATCATAGCAGGTAGTAGGTTGGTAGACACCAACGATCTATGGACTTAGCGTCTTGTCATCTGAGTATGGAACGGAAGCATCTTAGGTGTTTTGCGCACTGGGTTGATTAATGGTCTTTTCTTCCAGTCTCAAACATCATACAAACTTCTTACATATGATATGCGCTAAACGTTTTTTTTAGTATTTCTAAATAATTCATATTTTCATTTCAATTTAGGATGCCTGGGTCTGGGACCGAGCCGCTGGGGCGATGATCCTTGGAACCATTTATTGATGTGCAAATTCATATTTACATATATTTTACTAAATCACTGATTCTTTGACTTTCACTAAAGATTTAAGTATTAAATCTTGTGGAAGGTGGCACTTACAGTACGAACAGCTATGACACTTATTAAAGAAAACGTTTCCCTACTAGTGGCTTCTTCCATATCTTGTTAGTATCAGTATACTCTATATATCCAATTCTGTCTTCCCATACTCCAGGGTAAACACTTTTGGCCTAATTGAGACTTCATTCAACTGTCACAGCATTTAGCTTAAAACTGAAAAGTCTCTTGGGCAAGTCGTCTTACACTCCGACCCTATTCAACTATCAGTAAACAAGTATCTGAATGTTAAGTCTACTGTCGTGGATTGCATATTCTTTGAAAAGGCAAAAAATGCAAATATGTAGGACCGCTTGAAAGAATTTATAGTTGATCTTGCAACTATGGCAGTAAAGGCAAAGCATGAATAACCATCCTGAATGATAGTACATATAAGCTAAACGTGGTATTACAGTACAATACAGCCAATGATGACAATTATACAAACATCTAACACACTCAAAATATGTTTGAGCGTCACTCAAACTCTTACAACTTCTCTGCCTTCATCAAAACCATTGCGTTCACCTTTCATTACCATTATCGTTCCCCCTTCTCTTCTCTACATCTGTCTTCATTTTCTCCTGCGTTCCATGCCAATTACTATTAAAAGGCAGGTGGTGTGGCTCAAATGTGTAATGAGGCGACAGACGAGAAGAATGTCAAAAGTGGACGTCAGAGACGGCCAGGGTTATCAAAGCGGACCAGGCGCCAGTTTTCCATTACCTAAAATAGTCCACAGACACTCCCATGTGTGATACAAAGTTGTCGCTAAGAGTCTCAAAGGTCAGTAACTGCATAACTGAAAGATTGCTGTTAAAGCCATAGTGCAAATCTAACTCATAAGATTAAACCAGAATGGTTATTTGCCTAGCAAGAATTCAAGAAATAATATAATTTTCGAAGAATTGTAACAAGAAATGTAATAAAATTCAAACTGTGGACAATAATGACAGTTACAATAGACAAAAAGGGACCAGACTTGAATGGGCCTACTGCAATGTTCTTTTTCAATGATCTCGTACACTAATAATTTTACAGTACAAAGCCTCACCTGATGACGTTAGGTGTCCAAGTCATCCTGACGGTCACATTTCAGTGGTATACACCTACAATGAACAGTAATAATAATTAATACTTGCTTCTGATAAATCACTTTTTTGTAACAAGAATAAAATTACACAGAATACAATTTTCTTTGTGATTATTTCCTTGATCCCATCTGTATTCATGTTGTCATGATTAAAGAAATTGTAGCTAAAAGTCATGTACCATGGAATAATCTCCTCCAATATTATTTTAGTTTAGCATAAACTGGACGAGGTTGTGGTGCGGCCTGGACCTTTACGAATTCGCTAGTAAGAAAATACTAGAAAACCAGAAATCAGGTCACACCACTGAGAGATGATTAGTGCTTTATGTACCACATACCTATCCCGCGTGTAGTAAACTGAAAATTATAGAAGTGAAGAGAAATCTAGTAAAGTGAAAGTCAGGGGCATGCTACAGAAAAGAACAATTGACAGAACACAGCTATACCACTATAGAAACAAAGCTGGGGCTAAGATTAATGCTTGGGATGATGTGTATTTGGGTTGATTCAACAAGATGGCGTCTGTGAAGGCTCGAAAAGGCAGAGATCATTTTAAGAGAGAAATTTATGTGATGGTTATTTTCCTAATCTGGTTAAATGAAAGATTTGCTAGTGAGCAGTTGATGACACATACACGGATCAAGATATATATTGAGGAAAAGTTTCGTCAAGAGTGTCATATTACTGATGTTATACAACACACAACTCTGAATCAATTCATATGACCTAAAAAAATTAATTTCTCTTACTTTTTTTATTTACTTGTAACGCAATGGAAACAAATATGCAATTTGTTTCCCCTGGATACTGTAGTTGTGTAATATTAGCAAAAAATGTAATTAATTTAACTAATTTCAAAGCTACTGCCTAAGGAGCCGCTAGACGAAAGTTTGTGGCTCTCTTACTGAAACTTCAGTGTCTTCTTGCACTATGCAGCATCTAATCATTAATTTTTCGTGATATTCATATTTTTAATAGAACAGTGATGTCTGGTTATGTTTTAAATTATGCTCTTTTGGAACAGCCAGCACTCAAAGGATCCTTACTGTTATTATATAAATTGTTTAGAAAAACTAAAAGTTGATGAATAAGTCACTTGTGCAACATTTGGGTATCTTTATTGTGGAACCGTTTAGCTTCATTTCAATACAGAGAAGAACGGCGGAAGTTGAGGAGTTTGAGGTAATCAGTTCCTCAGTCTGGAGATGATGTGTTCACGCCATCAAGCTTGATGGAAAAAAAGACACCTATAGTATATACTAGTTAGGGAAGCATATTACTACGTGTGGCTTCGTCACTCCTAATACAGACACATCTGAAGAAAAGAGTATATGTATATATATATATATATATATATATATATATATATATATATATATATCAGCGGGAGATAGGTGAAATGGCGGAGGCGGCGGCGACTACGGCTGCGGCAACAGCAGCAGCAGCAAATAAACTTAATAGTAGCAGCAACAAATTGGATTTGAGGAAGACCTGCCACCATGGACCACTAGGCCTGTTATAGTGCTCCTCTACACTTGAGGGTCGTAGGGTCAAAACCAGATGGGACAAATCCTACTTTGGAAAAAAAAACTGACATTGAAAACAAAATGATAGGAAAAAAGCTTCTAAGGATTATTTTTATTTTAATTTAACCAAACCTAACGTAATGGAACTAGAACTAATCCTATTTTAATTTAACCTGACCTAATGGAACTTAACCTGACCTAATGGAACCTAACCTGACCTAATGGAACCTAACCTGATATAATGGAACCTAACCTGACCTAAAGGAACCTAAGCTAGGCTAATGGAACCTAACCTAACCAAGGCTAACCTAACCTTAACTGACGTAACTTAACCTAATTAAGCCTAACCTAACCTAATCAAACCAAGCACCCTCATTTAATTACCGAACCTAATCTAACCTTGGTAAGTGGTTAGAGAGAGAGAGAGAGAGAGATTGATCTTCCAAGTCCGTATAGGTTATGTCCTATTTTGCACTATTACTGAGTAACTTTTTAAAAGTCCTTGAGCAATAAAACCTGATACTGACTCTATACTAACATATAAAGCAAAACTACTTTAGATTGAGAGTCAAATATTTAACCTTATATTTTCAAGTCATATTTTCAGTCATAGCACATACATGACTGTGATAAACCTTCGTACTTGTCAAATACATACAACTTATAGAATGACACTGGAAAATCCCACAGACCAAGATCTCTGTTTTCTTTCTTTGAACTGAAGTTCTTTACAGTCCAAAATGACAAAAAAAAAAAGTTTTAAAATATTGTACAATAATAGTGTTTCATTTAGGAGTACTAGTAAACAGGGTGCTGGTGTAGTAGGCTCTACGTATTCCTGCATATGTGTAAGGGGATTAGCATGGGCAGCTGCATTGTAGCGGCACACACTGTGACAAAGGCCAACGCTCTCTTGTAAAGAAAAAGTCGAGGGGCTGAATCTGTCAAATAAAAACTGAAAAAAATTGATATTTTTGTTTTTGGTATATAAATGAAACTCATGGTTTTGTCATTAGATCAGTCCCCAATCATATCATTCATTGTTTTGTCTTTCATTTAGTATAAACAGTGCATTTCTCATTCTGCAGCTGAATTTGTAATCTCGTGTGATTTTAATGTTTCTTTAAATTTTCCTCTTCAAAAGATCTTGAGGGAAAGACAGAATTCGACTTCATTTGCAGTCAACAAGCTTACATGGTCATATTCGTATTGGAGACCATAGAGGAACTACCTATGATCTCTTGACAAGTGTTAATCATAGTTTATGCCGTAACTCTGTTGTTGCTCTTATGTTTCCTAAGACATTATCTTTTTTAATGTGCACAGAACTCTGGTCCCTCTCATCTTTAGCGCTTTAATACATCTTAATGGATTAAGTATTAGGGACGAGCTATTGAAACCTTAATTACCTCATCCCTCTCAAAAACATTGAACATTTCATTCTCTAAAGACGTAGCACTATACACTTTACAAGTTTTAATTTATCAGCCTAGAAACCTCACAACATAAACACTGCACGTATTCATACTGCCAATGTAAGCCTAAATCCAATTAACACTTCATCGTCCTACTTATTAATCGTGTATGAGAATACCATCACTTTAAGTAACGATGTTATTCACATAAAATCGCCAAGCTAATTTCTTTGTCCATATTGCCAGACCTTTCATGGTGCGTTTTTCCAATATGATTTTTGTTAAACAGGTTTTTAAGGTTTATATAACGTAACCAAAATTAATCTAATCTAACAAAAAAATAAAGAAGACAGGATATGAAGTAATGGAAAAATAAATATTTAACAATTCACGTTCAGCAAAACATAAAAAAAACTGAAGTTTTAAAATGAGAATGGATTGCTTTAAGAGTATGTACCACAATGCTGCCTGTATTTTTCACGCTATCATCGTTGAAAAATGACCCCTCTTTGTTGAAAAATGCCCGTATTTTTTTTGGTTACAAAATGCAGCAATACAAAAAATCATTAGCTATCATCGATAATGATAATCATTAAAGTCAACAATGCTAAATAGTATCATGTAATATCAATTCGTAATAATCCTTTGATTTTTACCTATTTTTCTAAGCAAATATATTATTCTACAATAATTTACTCAAGTTGAATGATGCATACAAATGCAAGACAAGGTTCTTCTAAGCTCATGCCAGTCCATAAGGTCTATTCTCAAGTTTTCACCCATTTAATCTAATCACCGGTACCTACATTAATGAATTTTCCTAATCTCTCTAAACCTCTTACGTACCACTATTTCTAAAAAAAATATATACAACTTACAGCAGATGTTTCTTTATTACAAATTTGACACACAATATGGAATAAGACTAAACTATTCGCTAATAGATAAACTTTAGTTTATCTACAAGCGCATGATTTTTTTTAAATAGTGTATCTATGAGTGCATGAGTCATTATGTCCGTAATTCACCTAGTCACTAACAAGCAAAGATACCTTCATCCCATAAGCAAGCAATGAAAAAAAAACTTACTGTATACACAAAGTAAAATGGCAGATGCAATGTTTATTTCTTATACACACAAAAGAAAGAACATTCTCTTATCAAATTAACTTTTGTTTCTTTTCTCTGTATGTAAGTTTCAACGCAATTTATACTTGGTAATTATGAATATATGTAACTGGAGTCCGTGTCTGGATACACATATAAAGGACTGTTTAAATATGTGAAATCTCTAAATATAGGAAACAAGAGTCGGTAAAGTTCCACCTGAAGATAATTAGAGGAAAAAAGTTTTACTAATTTTTAGTTTAATCTCTTATCAATGGAGGTAAAATATTATGTTTGAGATAATCTTGGCAGGCAATGATTCACTCCGTTAATAAAAGTAAAAACAGACATGTTTTCTTTATATTTTCCAAGAAGAATTAGGAGCGTTTTTTCCGAACTGTATACAACCGCACATACGAGACGAATGTATACCGCCAGGAATATACTGATTATTGGAGGGATAAAAATACATAAGACCAGTAGCAATTACGCAACAACTTGCTGGCGAGGATGAGTTGTGATAAAGTGAACATTAAATTAACAAAAACAAGAAGGAAAACTCGAGTTCATTATAGTGTAACAAATAGCGTGAGAACAAAATTAGGCCTTGCAGAGCCTGTGCAAGTGGATACACGAGAGGGGAGACGCAGCTCTGTATCCAACTACAACAGCAACAACAGAAATATTGAACACAACTTCTTGGGTCACTTTACGTGGGGATAAAACATTTCGGATAAGCTCAACAAGTGAGAAGCTGGTAATAGCTACTGAAGGGCAGCCCGTCCAAATGCACAGAACAAGCTGTTGATTTCCAACGAACTAAGGCATTTCGTCAACCAGTGGTTTTATCACTTCAATACAGAGGTTCTTTGAAGATATTGGTGCTTATGTATTTTGGTAAAAGATTGCTTATTTATAAAAAATCAGCAGCAGCCTGAGCGAGGGTTATATGTGGTAACAACAGAAGGAACACGATGCTAGAGAAAACAGGTTATGGAGAGGTGGTTAGAGGATATGTGAGACACTAAATGAGAGACTAGTCGAGACGAAAGCTAGACTATGTGAGATGGAGGACAGAGAGACAACAGAACATCATAGAAATGAGTTGAACAAAAGTTAGATCTAGATAAAAAAAATCAATACTACACAGAGAATTACTTTTGCATAATGCTTAAGTTTTCTGAGAAATGATTACTGCAATAAAAGACACTAATTTGGTTGGCACGACTTTAGGTCAAAAGTGCTCACATGCAGAGATCAGCCTTGGGAAAAAAACGAACGCTAATAATCCGGAGATTATACAAAGTGACGGGAGAAAACAGCGAAAAAAAGAAATTGAGAAGTCTCTAAGGATAAAAGGCAGAGAAGCCATGATTACCACTTACAAAATACTTACAGGATTTGATATGGAGGATAGGGGGAAAAATCACGAGGTTGAAAACGGGAACAAATGAGTCACAGGGATGTCAGAAGTATTTCTTCAGTTTTGTATTGGTCATAAAACTGAATAACCTCTATTGCGTGCTTGATGCAGACTATTACATCTTCAATAATAGGAATAATAATGCCCAAAAAACAAATCTGAAGTGAATCCAGTCCAGTCCAGTTAAAGAGGTAGTGCTACGAGCAGAGATTCGACCCCAACAACCCCAACTAGATAAGCACCCGCGCTCCCTGATATAAATCCTTCAATCCTATAAAAATTCTCTAAAAGCATGTATGATATAAATTTCTAGTATGCTACACAAGGCATATAAATATTGCCGAATGCATGTTTAACATTGCAGTATCCTGTAATTAGTTCTCCAAAATTAAATACGTTTATTTTATCCAAAGACACACAAGTTATCTAAAAATATGCTGAACAACTCTACTCGCATTTTTATTAGCCTCTGTTATCAGAGGACACAAACGTCAACAAAAGTCCAGAGAATAAAAGATGGAAAAACGCTGTATTACGGACATCCAGCAGTCAGGTCTACATTACCACACTTGTGGGATAACAGACACATACCGGCAGCCCTCCTCTTCCTGTCCCCTGTACCAAACAAATGAATTACACACACACACACACACACACACACACACACACTGAAACGATCAAGAGGTATGTGAGGAGCTCAACACGAGATTTAAAGAGGTATTTACAGTGGAGGCAGGAAGGACTCTGGGGAGACAGAACAGAGTGGGACACTAACAAGGAATATACCAAGTGTTGGATGACATACACACTACTGAGGAGGTGGTGAAGAAGTTGCTCATTGACCTTGATACCTCAAAGGCGATGGGACTGGACAACATCTCCCCGTGGATCCTTAGAGAGGGAGCAAAGATGCTGTGTGTGCCACTAACCACAATCTTCAACACATCCCTTGAAACTGGGCAGCTACCTGAGGTATGGAAGAAGGCAAATGTAGTTCCCATTTTTAAGAAAGGAGACAGAAACGAGGCACTAAACTATAGACCAGTGTCACTTACATGTATAGTGTGCAAAGTCATGGAGAAGATTATCAGGAGAATCGTGGAGCACCTGGAACGAAACAAGATTATAAATGACAACCAGCCCGGATTCATGGAAGGCAAATCCTGTGTCACAAACCTTCTGGAGTTCTATGACAAAATGACAAAGTAACAGAAGTAAGACACGAGAGAGAGGGGTGGGTTGATTGCATTTTCTTGGACTGCAGGAAGGCCTTCGACACAGTTCCTCACAAGAGATTAGTGCAGAAGCTAGAGGATCAGGCGTGTATAACAGGAAGGGCACTGCAATAGATCAGAGAATACCTGACAGGGAGGCAACAACGGGTCATGGTACGTGAAAAGCTATCAAACTGGGCGCCTGTGACGAGCGGGGTCCCACAGGGGTCAGTCCTAGGACCAGTGTTATTCTTGGTATACGTGAATGACATGACACGGGATAGACTCAGAAGTGTCCCTGTTCGCAGATGATATGAAGTTAATGAGGAGACTTAAATCAGATGAGGATCAGGCAGGACTTCGAAGAGACCTGGACATGCTGGACACCTGGTCCAGGAACTGGCTTCTCGAATTTAACCCCGCCAAATGCAAAGTCATGAAGATCGGAGAAGAGCAAAGACGACCGCAGATAGAGTATAAGCTAGGTGGCCAAAGACTGCAAACCTCGCTCAAGGAGAAAGATCTTGGGGTGAGTATAACACCAAGCACGTCTCCGGAAGCACACATCAACCAGATAACTGCTGCAGCATACGGGCGACTGGCAAACCTGAGAATAGCGTTCCGATACCTTAGGAATCGTTCAAGACACTGTACACCGTGTACGTCAGGCCCATACTAGAGTATGCAGCAAGAGTTAGGCACCCATACCTGGTCAAGCACGTCAAGATATTAGAGAAAGTGCAAAGGTTTGCGACAAGGTTAATTCCAGAGCTAAGGGGAATGTCCTACGAAGAAAGGTTAAGGGAAATCGGCCTGACAACACTGGAGGACAGGAGGGTTAGGGGAGACATGATAACGACATACAAAATAAAGCGTGGAATAGACAAGGTGGATAGAGACAGGATGTTCCAGAGAGGGGACACAGAAACGAGGGGTCACAATTGGAAGTTGAAGACTCAGATGAGTCAAAGGGATGTTAGGAAGTATTTCTTCAGCCATAGAGTCAGGAAGTGGAATAGTCTAGCGAACGATATAGTGGAGGCAGGAACCATACACAGCTTTAAGACGAGGTATGATAAAGCTCATGGAGCAGGGAGAGAGAGGACCCAGTAGCGATCAGTAAAGAGGCGGGGCCAGGAGCTGAGTCTCGACCCCTGCAACCACAATTAGGCGAGTACAACTAGGTGAGTACACACACACACACACACATATATGTATATATAATATATATGTCGTGCCAAATAAATAAAGCTTGCGATTTCGCCTTCAATAACAACGCTCTTCTTGCCGAATAAGGTAAGCGAAAACATGTGTATGCAATAATTTCGCAAAAAATATTCTGAATCTAACGAAAAAAATATATTTCATCGTGTTTGTTTATTATTAAATTATTGTAAACTTATATAAAATATATTTAGTTGGATTAGGCTAAATTAAATTGCGGTTGTTATAATATGATTAGGTCCTAAAGTTTCCTCAGATTCTTTTGGTACAAAATCCTTAATTTTCATATTAACATAAATGAAAAATAAATTTTTCTTTAAATGTATAAGAATTTTTTTAGAAAGGACTTAATTTTAAATGAGTTCTTGTTACTTGACCAATTTTACCTATTCGGCACGACATATATATATATAAGTAGTAGGCTTTTAGGCAGATAAACGCAAAATGGCGGTGGTCACCCCCCCCCACCACCACCCACCCGCCAACCCCCCCACTTCCGGTCGGTCCACCCCCCACTTCCTGTCTGTCCAACCCCCCCCCCCACTTTCCGGTTTCTTTTTTTTGCATCCTGAGCAGGTCCGCACCCCTCACCCCCCTGAGCGGTCTCCTTCCGCGCGCTCGAGCCCCCGCCCTGCCCGCAAGCCCGCCCGCCCGCCCCGCCCCTTGCCCTTCCGCGTCGAGCCGCCCCGAGCTGCCTTCTGCAGCGCCTTCTGCGGATCGCCCCCGCTCCTCGATTTTTTTTCGATTTTTTTTTTCGAATTTTTCATTTTTTCAAATTTTTCATTTTTTCAATATTACTTCTGATATTTTTTACTTGACCTCTATGGAGAGTCAGAGATATGGTAACCCCCTATGGGGTAGAAATTTTCTCGATTTCAATAAAAAGAACGAAAAGACTCGTTTTTCAATATTCTATCATCCCTCCATCTCCTTTGATCAAGTTTTGAGTTCCCCTATAGGGTCTCTTTAAGTAAATTGAACTAAGACTTGAGTTTTACCTACTTCGAAATTTCATCAAATTCACTTCCATCCCCCCCACAACCCCTGATCCACTTCCTTGGTTCAAGTTCACCCATCTCCCGCCCACACCCTCTTGGTGGTCAGTGACGTCACAATATTTCCTCGGACAAGCTTAAACATGAGAAGAGTACAACAAGTTCAATCAAGCGAGCCCAGGTGTGATGTGACGTCACAATATTTCCTCGAACAAGCTTAAACATGAGGAGAGTACAACAGGCTGATTCAAGTCGGGTCACTCTGCGCCCCCTCTTATTAAATGTAGGTTAACACTAATACACATTTTTTTCATCATTTATTTATTTATTATTATAAAGATACATTTTTTCCAGTCTTACATTAACATAGGAAAAACATAACACGAATTAAGATTTCAGGTAACAAATAAAAAAGGTATATTTCAATCTGAGAAGATCATAGACCCACCCCAGCGCCTGAGGTCACGACCTCACCTGCTCTCTCTCTCTACCTCACACACACACACACCCCATCTCCTACCCATCACAGGCCCACCCCAGCGCCTGAGGCCATGACCTCACCTGCTCTCTCTCTCCACCTCATACACACACACACGCGCGCGCGCGCACACACACACACACCACCCATTACCCCATCACTCATCTCATTTTTTCTAGTTTTACTAATT
>WNWK01007340.1:0-95134 GCA_009830355.1 Cherax destructor | reverse complement strand
CTTATTTATAACGACATACAACCTGCTATGACGTCACCACTTCCTGGAGGCCTACTGACTGCCACCTTCCTTGGTTATATATATATATATATTTCTTTTCTTCGTTTTCTTGTTAACTTGGTCACTCTCGCTGTATGCTGCCCCACAATTTGCTTGTTAATCAACCTCCCTTAACTCTTGACCTCCTGACTTTCGTCGCTCGCTTTTGTACTTTGTATATTTGTACCCGTTGGCAGCAGTGCCTGCTAGGCCTCAAAACGTTCTGGCACTTTCAAATTTTGTTGTGTAATTTCAGGCTTCCTCTCGCCTTTTTTTAGCTAATAACTTTGGTTATCACTTGTAGGGTTGTTCACTGACCCTGTCACTACCACTGGCTTCTCTAGGAGCTAATGTACGACCTAAAAACACTAAGATTCACGGAGACTTGTGTCCCACTACACTACCGCCGCGCACGTGTGTGTGTGTGTGTGTGTGTGTGTGTGTGTCATTCTCCAGATTATTCCACTTCTTGACAGCTCTAAAGCTAAATAAATACTTTCTAACATCACTATGACTCATCTGGGTTTTCAGCTTCCAATTGTGGCCCCTTGTTCCTGTATCCCATCTCTGAAACATTCGAGCCCTGTCCACCTTGTCAATTCCTTTCAGTATTTTATACATTGTTATCATGTCGTCCCGGTCCCTCCTGTCCCTCTAGTGTCAGGTTGAGTTCCCTTAACCTCTCCTCATAAGACATACCTCCCAGTTCCGGGACTAAACGTGTTTCAAATTTTTGCACTTTCTCCAATTTCGTGACATTTTTGACTAGGTGAGGGTTTCATACTGGCGCTGCATACTCCAGTATAGACCTGACATACACGGTGTACAATGTCGTGAATGACTCCTTACTCAGATGTCTAAACGCTAATTTCAGGTTTGTCAATCGCCCATATGCTGCAGAAGTTATTTGACTGAAGTGTGCCTCATGAGACATGTTCGTTATAATGCTTACCCCAAGATCCTTTTCTTTAAGTGACATTTGCAGCCTTTGATTCCCTAACCTGTATGCCGTCTGCGGTCTTCTGTTTCCTTTCCCAATCTTCATGACCTTATACTTACTGGGGTTAAACTCCAGGAGCCATTTGTTTGACCAGACTTGTAGTCTGTCCAGATCCCCTTGTAATCTTAACTGATCCTCTTCCGCTTGTATTCTCCTCATCAGTTTCACATCATCAGCTAACAGTGACACTTCTGAATCTATTCCTTCCATTATGTCATTCACATATATAACAACACCGAACCTAGGACTGACCCTTGTGGAGCCCCACTCGACACATGCGCCCACTCTGACACTTCATCACGTACCACCATTCGTTGTTTCCTTCCTGTTAGGTATTCCCTGATCCATTGCAGTTTTTTCCCTATTATTCCTGCCTGTTCCTCTAATTTTTGCACCAGTCTCTTGTGTGGTACTGTGTCAAAAGCCTTCTTACAGTCCAAAAAGATGCAATCTACCCATCCCTCTCTCTCCTGTCTTACTTCTGTTACCTTATCGTAGAACTCAAGTAGATTTGTGACACAGGATTTCCCATCTCTGAAGCCGTGCTGATTGTCATGTATGAGCCCAATATTTTTAATATGTTCCACAACTCTTCTCCTGATGATCTTTTCTATTACTTTGCATACTATACAAGTCAGTGATACTGGTCGATAGTTTAACGCTGCCTGTCTGTCTCATTTCTTAAAAATTGGAACTACATTTGCTGTCTTCCACACCTCAGGCAATTGTCCAGTTTCGATAGATTTACTGAAGATTGCTGCTAGTGGCACACACAGTTCCTCTGCTCCCTCTCTCAGTATTTAAGGAGATATGTTATCTGGGCCCACCGCCTTTGAGGTATCTAGTTCACCTAGCAGTTTCATCACCTCTACCTTGGTTATGTGTATTGTGTCCAGCACCTGCTGGTGCACCCTACCTCTATGATTTGCTGGAAGCATCCCTGTCTCTACCGTAAATACTTCTCTAAATCTTGTGTTTAGTTCATCACATACTTCCTTGTCACTCTTTGTGAGCTCCCCTCCTTCTTTTCTCAGCCTGACTGTTGTTTTTCTCCTAATGTGGCTTTTGATGCTATGTCGTTCTCGTATTGCCTCTAGGCCTCTCTCTTTATCCCAGCATATTCGTTTCTGGTTCTTCTGCTCAACTCCTTGTTTTCTTGAGTCCTTTGCCTTCTATTCCATTTCCATGCTCTAGCACACTTGGATTTGGCCTCTTTACACCTCCAGTTAAACCATGGGCTCACTCTGGTCATACTATTTTTTCTGTTACCCTTTGGTATGAACTTCTCCTCTGCCTCCCTGCACTTAGTGATCACTAGTTCCATCATTTACTGTTTTTCACTCTAGATCTCTTTCCCACTGCACTTCATGCAGGAAACTTCTCATTCCTATGAAGTCCCCATTTTTTGAAGTTCGGCTTCTCTCGTTGTTCTCACACTGCTGCATTCTCCATTTGTAACTCTACAAGGTATTCGAAACTCAGGACATCATGATCACTAGCGCCCTATAAGTTTTGTCTCTGTTAGTGCTATGATGTCAGGTGATGCATCAGTGATTCGTTCTTGCCACTCTTCACTCTTATTTGTTATTCCATCTGCTTTGCTGTACCATACCTTTTGCTTCCTTTCCATTACTGTATTTTGGGAGATGGGAGAGGAAGGTGCAGGCTGGGGAGGTGGGAGGCAGGGCAGATTATGGGAAGCTGCTGTGATTGTGAAATTAGTGCTTAAGGGGGTGGGGCAATGATGTGTGGTTTGTTTGTGGTTATTGTGTTTGGTTGATATGTGGTGACAGGGGTTGAGGGGTTTCTAAAAGCATATGTGTTTGATGATCCCCCAGAGGCTGTTCTTTCCTGTCTGTCGTTGCCTGTCCTGTCTCTCTTTCCTTCCACTGATTTCGTCTTACTCTCACTTTCAGTTCCCTTTCTTTTCGTGTTCTGTCTTGATTGAGGTACACTTGTTGATATTCCTGAGAGTCTTTTAACATAGGCTTCTGTTGTAGTATCCTGTTCCTTACCACTTCCATCTTGATTTTCAAGTCTGTAAAAATTTTCTACCTGAGACATGTCCTTCTCTCCTATTATTGTAATAATGCTCTTAATCTCTGTTTCCTCCCAATGCTTTCTTTCATCATAGGTCTTCCCTTCCTCCTGAAGCCCATGAATAATTATTGACCTCTCCCTCTCTTCTTCCCATTTCTTTTCTCTCAATATCTCTGGATCTGATTTAAGCATCTCCTTTGTTGTTTCCCTTATCATCTCCTGGACACACTGATGACCTGATAGTACTTCTGCTAAAGACTTCTTAGTTCCATCCCCTCCTTCAGTCCCCTCGCTGCCTACTTATGTTCCCATTTCAGTCACCTTACTCTTTTCGGACCTCATCTTTATATCTTGCTTCAGCACATCCATTTCTTCCTCCAGTCTTTGTATCTTTGCCTCAGCTACTACAGCTCGCAATTCCCACTTTTTGCTCTCTGCAAATATCTTCTCTAACATGTTACTGTAAAGCTCATTTAACCTTTTTTCCCATTCTTTATCCATTTTGTTCTTGAGCTGTTCTACCCATTCTTCCTTTTCAGACCAACCATCCTCAGTTCCCTTGCCTTTACGTGCTCCCTTTTGAGATCCCATTTATTTTATCCTGTTAGGATGCTCTAGCTCCTTCAGCTTTGTGTAAAAATGGGTGTGTGCTGGAGGGGAGGGATTTATGATCTATTTTTTTAGGTTAGGTTTGTCTGAGTACGTGTATATGTGAGTGTGAGTGTATGAGTGGGTGTGTGTACTCACCTATTTGTGATTGCAGGGGTCGAGTCATAGCTCTTGGCCCTGCCTCTTTACTGATTGCTACTATGTCCTCTCTCTCCCTGCTCCATGAGCTTTATCAAACCTCGTCTTAAAACTCTATATGATTCCTGCCTCCACTACTTCACTTTCTAGACTATTCCACTTCCTGACAACTCTATGACTGAAGAAATACTTCCTAACATCTCTTTGACTCATAGGAGTCTTCAACTTCCAATTGTGACCCCTTGTTTCTGTGTCCCCTCTCTGGTGTGTGTGTGTGTGTGTGTGTGTGTGTGTGTGTGTGTGTGTGTGTGTGTGTGTGTGTATGTGTGTGTGTGTGTGTGTGTGTGTGTGTGTGTGTGTTGTGTGTGTGTGTGTGTGCGCGTCTCAGTCTTTGAAAAAAGGGGAGGGGTCACTAACACACTAGACCACGCCACTCTTTTGAAGATTATAGAAATATTTCACACCCTATTCCACATTAATATATACTAATATTTAATACTATAATACTTACTGGTGTACACGTGTGTATGTGTGTGCGTGCACGTTTACTAGCTTGTCGTTCTTTGAGAACAAAAGGGAAAGGGGGTGGGGGGAGTCGCTGGGCTACACAACTCTTCTGAAGATTTTAAATCACTTACTAAATATTGTCAGGGTTACCCTATCTATCTGCTGGCACTAAAAGTAAGGGAGAGAGTGATGGTATAGCATACAACCAGCAGGGCGAGACACTGACACTTTAGACACCAACCAAAAATTGCTGCCACACATAGGCAAGTGACGTCGTCTGCACAACAATGGCGGCTCCTGGTGGTGGCTGCTATGATCTTCACTTTGTAACTCCCTCCGTAGATTTTATCATGCATAAAAAAACTTGGTATTCACTCTTTTTCCTTTACTGTTATGGTCATAACAAATCTGATGATATAAACTGTAGTCACAACACCAAGTGCTGGGGATTGACTAATTGTTTCTTTTATTATTTACTGTATCACTCGTTTATGACTATCACTACATTGCTGCTATAACCAACCAGATATTTGCATTTATTTTTATTTAAAGTCTCAACCTTGACCCATTAAATATGATTGTTACGATTATTCGTGTCAATACTGTCGCCGGCAATGAACAGCTCCTGGCCCCTCCTCTTCACACACACACACTAAGTGTGTGGTTTAATTCGAAAAATCGGGACATGCCTGGTGAATGTCACATTCAGGGTTTTAAATTGTTCCAAGTAGACAGAAGTATCGGGAAGGGGGGTGGGGTGGCACTCTATGTCCGTGATCATTTAAATTGTTGCATAAAAAACGGGTATAAAGTCTGAAATAATACATTCAGAGTCTGGATAGAATTTTCAGAGGGGTGTGAAAAATTGATTTTAGGCGTGATATACCGTCCTCCAAACTTAGATAGGGAAAAAGGGAGATTATTTTGGGAGGAAATTGTTAAGGCCACAAGGCATGATAATGTAGTAATTCTAGGGGACTTTAACTTTAGTCAGATTGATTGGAATTTCTTAACAGGTAATTTAGAATCAAACGACTTTTTAGAAGTAGTTCAGGATTGTTTTTTGAAGCAGTTTGTGACAGAAACTACAAGGGGAAATAACCTACTTGACTTGGTTCTGGCAAGCAAGGAAACCCTTGTAAATAATTTAGAAATTACAGACGAACTCGGCACAAGCGACCACAATTCAATTACCTTTAGCATTGATTGGATGTATGATAGCAGGGATAATTCAGTAACAGTCCCAGACTTTCGCTTAGCAGATTATAATGGGCTTAGAGAACACGTATCAACTGTGGACTGGGGTAACGAAGAGAGCTATCAATATGACGGCTTTCTTAACACTATACAAGCAGCCCAAAGAACATTTATCCCATATAAAGAAATTAGATCAAGTAGAAATGACCCAAAATGGATGAATAATAGGCTCAAATATCTTTTAGGGCAGAAGAAAGGAATTTATAGGTGCATAAATAGAGGTGAGGGTCATCTTATAAATCAGTATACTGACATTAAGAGGGACGTTAAAATGGGTATAAGAAAAGCTAAACGGGACTATGAAATTAAAGATGCTAGGGATTCAAAAACTAACCCAAAAAGTTTTTTCCAGGTTTATAGAACAAAAGTTAGGGATAAGATAGGTCCCCTTAAAAATAACTCTGGGCATCTTACTGACAAGGAGAATGATATGTGCTCTATCTTTAATAATTATTTTCTCTCGGTTTTCACACAGGAAGACACTAATAATATCCCAGTAATTAATTTTTATAGTGGCCCTGAAGAAGATAAATTATGTAATATCACAGTCACTAGCAAAATGGTTATGAAACAAGTATACCGACTGAAACAAAATAAATCGCCGGGTCCTGATGAGCTTTTTGCAAGGGTTCTTAAGGAATGCAAAATGGAACTCTGTGAACCAATAACTAACATTTTTTATTTATCTCTTAAAACAGGTGTAGTGTCTGATATGTGGAAGATGGCTAATGTAATTCCTATTTTTAAAGCAGGGGACAAGTCACTACCGTCAAATTACCGCCAAATAAGCCTGACCTCACTTGTAGGTAAATTACTAGAGTCAATTGTAGCTGATATTATTAGAATCCATCTAGATAACCATAATTTGATTAATGATACTCAGCATGGATTCACGAGGGGCCGTTCCTGCCTATCTAATTTATTAACCTTCTTCAGTAAAGCTTTTGAGGCTGTTGATCACGATAAGGAATTCGATATTGTTTATTTAGATATTAGTAAGGCCTTTGATAGAGTACCACACCAAAAACTGTTAAAGAAAGTGGCAGCTCATGGCTTTGGGGGAAAAGTGCTGTCATGGATCGAGTCATGGCTCACCAATAGGAAGCAGAGAGTGTGCATAAATGGGGTTAAATCCAAGTGGGGATCTGTAACAAGTGGTGTTCCACAGGGATCAGTCTTAGGCCCGTTGTTGTTTATAATATATATCAATGACCTTGACGAGGGAATTACTAGTGACATGAGCAAATTCGCCGATGACACGAAGATAGGTAGGATTATTGATTCAAACGTAGATGTCAGGGAACTTCAGGAGGATTTAGACAAACTCAATTCCTGGTCAGAAAAGTGGCAGATGCAGTTCAATGTAGATAAATGCAAGGTTTTGAAGTTTGGGAGTGTCCATAACCCACGCACTTATAAGTTAAATAACGTAGAACTTAGCCATACAGATTGCGAAAAGGACTTGGGGGTTATGGTAAGCAGCAACCTTAAACCAAGACAGCAATGCCTAAGCGTACGTAATAAGGCAAACAGATTACTGGGATTTATATCAAGAAGTGTAAGCAACAGAAGTCCAGAGGTTATATTACAGCTTTATACATCGTTAGTAAGGCCTCACCTAGATTACGCAGCTCAGTTCTGGTCTCCATATTACAGAATGGATATTAATTCGTTAGAAAACATTCAGCGTAGAATGACTAAATTAATACATAGCATTAGAAATCTTCCGTATGAAGAAAGATTGAAGACCCTAAAATTACATTCAATTGTAAGACGAAGAATGAGGGGAGACATGATCGAGGTATACAAGTGGAAAATGGGTATTAACAAAGGGGATATAAATAAGGTCTTGAGGATATCTCTCCAAGAGAGAACCCGCAATAATGGATTCAAGTTAGATAAGATTAGATTTAGAAAGGATATAGGAAAGTATTGGTTTGGAAATAGGGTAGTTGATGAGTGGAACAGTCTGCCTAGTAGGGTTATTGAAGCAAGGACCTTGGGTAGTTTCAAATTTAGGTTGGATAAATTCATGAGTGAGAGGGGTTGGATTTGAGTGGGAATTGCACATGAGTAAATAGAATTATCAAAACTTATTTCTTGGGTAGCATTGAAAATTGGGTTGAACAAATATTCTGTTAGTGGGATGGAATGTGAAGGACTTGCCTAGTATGGGCCAACTGGCCTTCTGCAGTGTTCCTCAGGCCTGCTCAGTGTTCCTATATCCTTTCTAAATCTAAACTTATCTAATTTGAATCCATTATTGCGGGTTCTCTCTTGGAGAGATATCCTCAAGACTTTATTTATATCCCCTTTGTTAATACCCATTTTCCACTTGTATACCTCGATCATGTCTCCCCTCATTCTACGTCTTACAAGTGAATGTAATTTTAGGGTCTTCAATCTTTCTTCATAGTGAAGATTTCTAATGCTATGTATTAATTTAGTCATTCTACGCTGAATGTTTTCTAACGAATCAATATCCATTCTGTAATATGTACTTATACACCACAACGCTCCTCAAGTGTTTTCACTTTTCACTTTTGGTAAATTACACTTCCCTTTGGTAAGTTACAGTTCTTATTTATAATGACACACAACCTGTTCTGGCAGCACCACGTCCTGCAGGCCTACTGCCTGCCACCTTCTCTGATTATATTTTTGCTTTTCTTCATTTTCTTGTTAACTTTTTCGCACTCGTTGTATGCTACTTCACAGTTTGCTCGTTAACCAACCTCTCTTAACTCTTACCTTCTGACTTTCGTCACTCGTTTTGTACTTTGTATATTTGTAACTGTGTGGCAACAAGTGCCTGCTAGGCCTCTAACGATTTGGCACTTTCAAATTTTGTTGTATAATTTCAGGCTTCCTCTCGCCTTTTTTTAACTAATAACTTTGGTTATCACTTACAGAGCTGTTCACTGACCCTGTCACTACCACTGTCACTACCGCTGTCACTACCCCTGTCACTACCGCTGTCACTACCGCTGTCACTACTACTGTCACTACCATTGTCACTACCACTGTCACTACCGCTGTCACTACCACTGTCACTACCACTGTCACTACCACTGTCACTACCGCTGTCACTACCACTGTCACTACCACTGTCACTACCACTGTCACTACCGCTGTCACTACCACTGTCACTACAACTGTCAATACCACTGTCACTACCACTGTCACTACCACTGTCACTACCGCTGTCAATACCGCTGTCACTACCACTGTCACTACCACTGTCACTACCGCTGTCACTACCGCTGTCACTACCACTGTCACTACCACTGTCACTACCACTGTCACTACCACTGTCACTACCACTGTCACTACCGCTGTCACTACCGCTGTCACTACAACTGTCAATACAACTGTCACTACCACTGTCACTACCGCTGGCTACTGCTAGCAGCTAATGCACACCTTAAAAACACTAAGATTCTCGCAGCCTTGTGTCCCACTACACTACCGCCGTGTAGTATGTGTGTCTTCTCTATCTTCCTCGTTTCCTTTTGCTTCTCCCTCTCTCCCACTCCTTACCTCTAATCCCACTCCCTCTCCAATCCCTCCCACTCTCTCCTCCCTCGAACTCCTTACCTTTCCTCCCACTCCCTGTCCCCTCCCTCCCACTCCTTACCTTTCCCCCACCCCCCACTCCCTCTCGTCTCTCTCCCTTTCCTTACCTCTTCTCCCACTCCCTCTCTCAACCCTCCCACTCCTTACCTCTCCTCCACATCCCTCCCTTCCACTCCTTACCTCTCCTCCCACTTCCTCTCCCTTTCCTCCCACTTCTTACCTCTCCTCCCCACTCCTTACGTCTCCTCCCACTCCCTCCCTTTCCTCCCCGTTCTTACCTCTCCTCCCACTCCCTCTCTCAACCCTTCCACTCCTTACCTCTCGTCCCTCTTCCCTCCCTCCCATTCCCTCTCCCTTCCCACTCCCTGTCCCCTCCCACTCCCTCTCTCTCTTCCACTCCCTCTCCCCTCCTTCCCACTCTCTCTCCCCTCCCACTCCCTCTATCCTCTCTTCCACTCCCTCTCCCCTCCCTCCCACTCCCTCTCTCCTCCCTCCCACTCCACATTTTGTCTCTGCCATTTGCAGCAGTAATATAATTCAATTTATTCCCTGCATTTGCAACATTATAAAAAAATTGCAGTATTTGAATTCCAATACTGTGACCCCCCCTCTCCAGGGAGGTCATGGGTTCACTGTGAGCCCCCAGGGAGGTCATGGGTTCATTGTGACCCCCAAGGGATATCATGGGTTCACTGTAACCCCCCTTAGGGAGTTCACGGGCTCACTGTGACCCCCAAGGGAGATTATGGGTTCACTGTGATCCCTCAGGGAGGTCATGGGTTCACTGTGATCCCCATGGAGGTCATGGGTTCACTGTGACCCTCCCGGGAGGTCATGGGTTCACTGTAACCCCCAGGGAGGTCATGGGTTCACTGTGACCCCAAGGGATGTCATGGGTTTACTGTGACCCCCAGGGAGGTCATGGGTTCACAGTGACCCCCATGGAGGTCATGGGTTCGCTGTGACCCCAAGGGATGTCATGGGTTCACTGTGAGTCCCCAGGTAGGTCATGGGTTCACTGTGACCCTCCAGGGAGGTCATTGGCTCACTATGACCCCAAAGTGTGTCTTCACTGTATATATGTGTTTTCAGTTCCTCTTCATGCATTCTTCTTGCCGTTGTTGACGCGGGTCTAAGACATAAGATGACCAGCAGCTGGAGGTTATCCTCAGAGACTACATCTCAACTCCTCATGCACCTTTGTCACCTCTTCCTGATTAGTTATATTTCTCTGTGTCTTTGTTGCTGACCCCTTCCTTTCCCTCGTCTTGTTAACTTTGCGTGATTCCTCATTGAGTATTTATTTCTGCCTTGTGTTCAGTTCTCTCACACCTCCCTGACGTCATTGTGTTCAGTTCTCTCACACCTTCCTGACGTCATTGTGTTCAGTTCTCTCACACCTCCCTGACGTCATTGTGTTCATTTCTCTCACACTTCCCTGACGTCATTGTTTTCAGTTCTCTCACACCTCCCTGACATCATTATGTTCAGTTCTCTCACACCTCCCTGACGTCATTGTTTTCAGTTCTCTCACACCTCCCTGACGTCATTATGTTCAGTTCTCTCACACCTCCCTGACGTCATTATGTTCAGTTCTCTCACACCTCTCTGACGTCATTGTGTTCAGTTCTCTCACACCTCTCTGACATCATTGTGTTCAGTTCTTTCACACCTCCCTGACGTCATTGTGTTCAGTTCTCTCACACCTTCCTGACGTCATTGTGTTCAGTTCTCTCACACCTCCCTGACGTCATTGTGTTCAGTTCTCTCACACCTCCCTGACGTCATTGTGTTCAGTTCTCTCACACCTCCCTGACGTCATTGTGTTCAGTTCTCTCACACCTCCCTGACGTCATTGTGTTCAGTTCTCTCACACCTCCCTGACGTCATTGTGTTCAGTTCTCTCACACCTCCCTGACGTCATTGTGTTCAGTTCTCTCACACCTCTCTGTTCACACAAACACACACACACACCAAGAGCATGGCTCTGTTCTGGTACACTACAAACAGGCAATTATAAAGAAAGAAAAAAATGGAACAACAGGGAAAACAAGCGCACAGAACAAGCTCACATTTCCCGTGTTTAATGTGGCAGCGGCCAAGAAAAACATTTTATAAAAGTAAATGACTGTGGCCAAACAATACAGTAAAACAGTGTGAACATATACAGTTGTAGTTAATATATTATATATGTCGCTGAGAGAGAGAGAGAGAGATAGAGAGAGAGAGAGAGAGAGAGAGAGAGAGAGAGAGAGAGAGAGAGAGAGAGAGAGAGAGAGAGAGAGAGAGAGAGAGAGAGAGAGAGAGATTAACCAACACAGTAGTAATAACTTCCAACACCAGAGGGCCGCGATCACAAATTGTTGTTGCCACACTGAGTGCAACAATCCCGGTGCAGCAACAACTGTGTTGCCACACTGAGTGCAACAATCCCGGTGCAGCAACAACTGTGTTGCCACCCTGAGTGCAACAATCCCGGTGCAGCAACAACTGTGTTGCCACACTGAGTGCAACAATCCCGGTGCAGCAACAACTGTGTTGCCACACTGAGTGCAACAATCCCGGTGCAGCAACAACTGTGTTGCCACAATGAGTGCAACAATCCCGGTGCAGCAACAACTGTGTTGCCACACTGAGTGCAACAATCCCGGTGCAGCAACAACTGTGTTGCCACACTGAGTGCAACAATCCCGGTGCAGCAACAACTGTGTTGCTGCTTCTCTTCACTCGGTCTCAACCATCTGAGCAAAGCTTTGGAAACTGTGTGTGTACTCACCCAATTCACGTAATTGTTTTTACAGGGGTCGTGTCATAGCTCCTGGCCCCGCCTCCACTTGTCGCCACTAGGTCCACTCTCTCCCTGCTCCATGAGCTTTATCATACCTCTTCTTAAAGCTATGTATGGTACCTGCCTCTACTGCCTCACTTTCCAGACTATTCCATTTCCTGACAACTCTATGACTGAAGAAATACTTCCTAACATCCCTGTGACTCATCTGAGGTTTCAACTTCCAGTTGTGACCCCTTGTTGCTGTGTCACATCTCTGAAACATTCTGTCCTTATCCACCCTGTCAATTCCTCTCAGTATTTTATATGTGGTTATCATGTCCCCTCCCTATCCCTCCTGCCTTCCAATGTTGTCAGGTTGAGTTCCTTCAACGTCTCCTAGTAGGACAAACCCCCTAGCTCTGGAACTAGTCTTGTTGCAAACCTTTGTACTTTATCTAATTTTTTGACGTGTTTGACCGGGTGTGGGTTCTGTACTAGTAAGTGTATCTCATGACTTCGTGCAAAAAGAACTAAGCAGGTTAAACCCAAATAAGAGCACCGGCCCAGATAACATCCCATCTAAGTTCCTAGAAGATGGTGCCTCTGAACTGACAATCCCCATTGTTCAAATAATAAATTTGTCCGTCACCACTAATACAGTACCAGAGGGGTTCAAGGAGGCCAGAGTTACTCCTATCTTTAAGAAAAATAGTAGGTCTGATGTCAGCAACTATAGGCCTGTTAGTATACTCAGTGTAATATCCAAAATTCTAGAGAGGGCGGTGTACTGTCAAGTAGTTAAGTATCTTAATGACAACAACATTCATCATAGTTACCAATCAGGCTTTAGGAGCTCTTACTCAACTGACAACACAACTCCCTAATTAATCTGAGGGATTACATGAGAACTGAAATGTCTATAGGGAACCTCATAGGAATGGTAACTTTAGACATGCAAAAGGCCTTCGATACTGTCAATCACAATATATTATACAAGAAACTTCAAGCTATCGGCATAGGTTCCATAGACTGGTTTAAGTCCTACGTTACCAATAGGAAACAAATTGTCAAAATCAATAAAACAGAATCAGAACCACTGCCGATAGCATGTGGAGTTCCCCAAGGTAGTATTCTGGGTCCCTTATTATTCCTGTGTTATGTAAATGACATGCCCATCAGTGTCAAGTGCAAACTCCTACTCTATGCAGATGACAGTGCTCTGTTAGTGTCAGGTAAAGACCCACAAGATATAGCTAATGTATTAACACTGGAACTGGAGTCCTGCAGCAAATGGTTAGTAGACAACAAACTATCGTTACATCTCGGGAAAACAGAAGCCATACTCTTTGGCACGAAATATAAACTGAGGAGGGTAAATAATTTTAATGTCCGGTGTAATGGGGAATCCATCACTTAAGATTCCTCAGTAAAATATCTGGGAATCCCCTTTGACCCATGCATGTCAGGAGAATTGATAGGGAACAGTGTAGTAAAGAAAGCGAATGCCAGACTGAAGTTCCTCTACAGACAAGCACAGTGTCTACCTACTGAGGCTCGCAGGACCCTATGTCTTGCCCTTATACAATGTCATATTGACTACGCTTGCTCTTCATGGTACTTTGCCTTGACAAAAAAACCTGAAAGATGAACTGCAAATCACCCAGAACAAAATGGTAAGATTCATCCTGAACCTGGGTCCAAGAGAACATGTAGGCCAGGATGAATTACAACAATTGGATATGCTGAATATTGAAGACAGAGTAAAACAACTTAAGTTGAATCAAGTTTATAAAATTGCTCACAAACAGTGTCCATAGTATCTTGCTGCCAATTTTGTCAAGGTTGGGAACCAAAGCAGTCATAGTACTAGGGGGAGAGAGCACAACTTTGTAGTACCCACAGTCAGTGGCCAGGCTTCAAACACCTTTTATTGTACACCAATAAAGGAATGGAACAGACTGCCTGCACATGTCAAAGCCAGTCATAGCATGAGCCAGTTCAAGAAGAGAACCAAAAGGTACCTAATGAATGTAGCGGCAGAAAGGGAGGAGAATGATTTTTTATTTTTTTAGCTAACATACATGTAAATGTAAATAACTCTTTTTACCTTATTCCTAGTATATATCCTTTATAGTGTAATAACATATATCTCCTACAGTGTATAATGTTAAGGTATTAAATGGACCCCAATGGAAATAAGTCACTCTGTCTGACTTTTTTGGGTTATCCTAGGTTTTCTACACATATGCTGTTATGTATGATAATCTATGTAACTGTATTTGTGTATACCTGAATAATCTTACTTACTTAAGGAGGGTGGCAGACAGGAGCAGAGAAGGAGGGTGGCAGACATGAGCAGAGAAGGGTGGCAGACAGGAGCAGAGAAGAAGGGTGGCAGACAGGTTCAAAGGAGGAGGGTGGCAGACAGGTGTGGTAAATTTTACTCTGGTAGAACATCAACTGGTACAAAAACAGGTAACACAGTACTTATCTTTGTTGCTGGGTCATCTTTCTGCAGCTGCGGCCAGAAAGATTCCCCGACGTGACCCAGTGTTCTACCGCCACGGAGCTGTTAGGGACAAATATGTATCAAGTGAGTGTAATGATAACTGCCCCAGAGGAGCGTATACCCATATATTCAGTAGAGGAATACTGAATAACTTACTGAGTTGGGCTAAAAAGCCCTCGCATAACTGGGTGTATGATAAATCTGCCTAGAATATAAATCAGTTCCTAACATGTCTGAGCAGACTTACCTGGGTATCTGTATCGGACCCTTAATTGTCACCCAGAAATGCTGATTTGGTTTAAGAATCGCTGAGGAATGTCACACATCCTTGTCTGGAACTTTGTTACACTCGCTGTTACTACATTCTCTAATATTTGTCTATTTGCAGTAACGTCACTACAAGAAGCTGCACACACACTTCTCTGTAATATACCGCTACTGTGGATTGTCTTTTATACACAAAAAACACGCTAAACAAAGTTTTTATCCGTTAACCCAACGTTAATGTTCTCTCTTGGATGTGATAATGCAATCTAATCTCCTCCTCGCCCCTCGCTCGCCCGGCTTGCCCTAACGTAAAGGAAGTGTCAATCCAGCATGTTTCCCTTGCTTGCCAAACTTCTACAGGAAGCAATGCAGAATGTCTGATTTCTTGCTCTCTGGACTTAGACGACTGTGTATGTTATCTTTAAGATGATATTAGAGTGGGTGTAGGATTTTCTTAATATTCCTACTACAGTAAGAGATCGATTATTCTCTCATTAACCCCATCCAAATTACAACAGCTGTGACGTACAAGGAAGTGGCGTGTCTAGCCTGGTTCATCTGTGTCCAATAACTTGACACAGAAGAAAACAAGACGCCACTGCCCTCTCTGAGAGGGCTGAAAGGGCAGAAGGGTGGCCAATATTCCCCCCCCCCTCCTGGAGAAATTTCTCCACAACAGGAGCAGAGGAGGAGGGTGGCAGACAGGAGCAGAGAATGAGGGTGGCAGACAGGAGCAGAGAATGAGGGTGGCAGACAGGGGGAGAGGAGGAGGGGTGGCAGACAGGGGGAGAGGAGGAGGGGTGGCAGACACGGCCAGATGAGGAGGGTGGCAGACAGGGGTTGGTGAGGAGGGTGTCAGACAGGGGTAGGTGAGGAAGGGTGGTAGGGAGGCAAGTTCAGAACACTGAACACTCTGGTAGCAGGAAATTCAGTAGATGAACCACACTTGCCAACTCAGAGTTTGTCACCAACTTGTCTACAAGGGAACGAAGCAGCGATCGACAGTCAGCCTAAGCTTTACGTTATGCTTTGCGCCTACAAACAGTGGTGCAAATTTTTGTAGATCTATTTAAATGTTTCTGCACTCTGAATAAAAATATAATTTGACACCAGAAGCTTTTAATGCTTGTAAAGGATATAGCACCTTGCTTCGTCTTATGATTCCACTACGCTTTGCCAAAGCTTTCGAAGAACTTAAGGCGGGCAAATATCACAGATCTTGTGAATATACAGACAGCCTTCACTAACAATATAATTTACAACTGGTAAATTTTGGAGGTATTAGTCACAAATCTACACACTGAAATCACTTCCAGTGAAAAAAAAAGATGTGGCAGGTTGTTCAAAATAGCCTATTGAAAAGCACGGAAGTAATGAAAAAAATAATTGTAAAGGGACCAAGACTTTTCAACAACCTCCCTTCATACATAAGACGAACTATCAACATGATAACGACATACAAAATACTGCGGGGAATCGACAAGGTAGACAGTGACATGATGTTCCAGAGAGGGAACACAGAAACAAGGGGACACAACTGGAAGCTGAAGACTCAGATGAGTCAAAGGGATGTTAGGAAGCATTTCTTCAGCCACAGAGTAGTCAGGAAGTGGAATAGTCTAGAGAAAGATATAGTGGAGGCAGGAACCATACATAGTTTTAAGACGAGGTATGATAAAGCTCATGGAGCAGGAAGAGCAGAGACCCAGTAGCGGACAACGAAGAGGCGGGGCCAGGAGCTGAGTCTCGACCCCTGCAACCACAATTAGGTGAGTACAATTAGGTGAGTACACACACACACACACACACACAGAGGGAGGCAACAACGAGTCAAGGTACGTGCTGAATTATCACAGTGGGCTCCTGTGACGAGCGGGGTCCCACAGGGGTCAGTCCTAGGACAAGTGCTGTTTTTGGTATATGTGAATGACATGGTGGAAGGGATAGACTCAGAAGTGTTCCTGTTCGCAGATGATGTGAAGTTAATGAGGGGAATCAAATCAGATGAGGATCAGGCAGGACTCCAAAGAGACCTGGACAGGTTGGACCACTGGTCCAGCAACTGGCTTCTCGAATTTACCCCCACCCCCCAATTGTAAAGTCATGAAGATCGGGGAAGGGCGAAGAAGCCCGCAGACAGAGTATAGGCTAGGTGGCCAAAGACTGCAAACCTCGCTCAAGGAGAAAGATCTTGGGGTGAGTATAACACCGAGCACGCCTCCTGAAGCACACATCAACCAGATAACTGCTGCAGCATACGGGCGCCTGGCAAACCTGAGAATAGCGTTCCGATTCCTTAGTAAGGAATCGTTAAAGACACAGTACACCATGTACGTCAGGCCCATGCTAGAGTATACTAGGTTTGCAACAAGGTGAGTTCCAGAGCTAAGGGGAATGACCTACGAAGAAAGACTAAAGAAAATCGGTCTGACAACACTGGAGGATAGGAGGGTTAGGGGAGACATGATAACGACATACAAAATACTGCGTGGAATAGACAAGGTGGACAGAGACAGGGTATGTCAGAGAGGAGACAGAAACAAGGGGTCACAATTGGAAGTTGAAGACTCAGATGAGTCAGAGAGATGTTAGGAAGTATTTCTTCAGCCATAGAGTAGTCAGGAAGTGGAATAGTCTAGCAAGTGATGTAGTGGAGGCAGGAACCATACATAGCTTTAAGACGAGGTATGATAAAGCTCATGGAGCAGGGAGAGAGAGGACCCAGTAGCGATCAGTAAAGAGGTGGGGCCAGGTGAGTACAATTAGGAGAGTACACACACACACACACACATACATACACACACAAGCACACACACACACACACGACCTGTCAAAGTAATTTTCAAGGCAGAATCAGCTCGAACCAGGATCCTGAAGGAGATTGCACGGCTAAGGGACAAACCGGAGTACCAGAGAGTGAACCTCAATCGAGACAGAACACAAGAGGGAAGGATGCTACTGAAAGAGAGGTTACAAAGACGAAAGGAGGAACCCAGGTGGAAGAGCAAACACACCCTCTTCCAGAAACTCCCACAGAAGGAATCCAACCACGACAACCCCAATGCAACTGAACAATCTAAACCAAAACCCACACACTGTTACCTCTGTCCCCACCCCCATATCACAAACCCCACCCCTACAGCAACCCCCTATGGGCATTCTGCCCCCATCCCCCTCATCACAAACCCCACCCCCACAGCAACCCCCACCCCATAGGACCCCGCCAGAGCTCCCACTCCCCCAACCCCAATATTCTCCCTGGGTCACAGTTTTAGAAAAGAAGTTGAAGGTTTGGTACACGAACGCAGGTGAAATAACGAATAAATGAGAGGAGTGGCATAAAGGAATCAATGAGACGTCCCCAGACATCATAGCAGACACAGAAACAAAACTCACTGAGACAGTAATAGATGCAATCTTCCCACTGGGATATCAGATTCTGAGGAAATATAGGAGAAGAGGGGGAGGAGGGATTGCACTTGTTATAAAATACTGATGGGGATTTGAGGAAATAGAAGGCATGGACGAGATTGGAGAAAGGGATTACACAGTAGGTACAATTCAGTCTGGGAAACATAAGGTAGTCATTGTAGTGATGTATAACCCACCACAGAACTGCAAGAGACCAAGAGAGGAAAATGAAGAGAGCAACAGATCAATGGTGAACACACTATCTGAGGTGGCAAGAAGAACTCACTCGAGCAGAGCAAAGTTACTGGTTATGGACGATTTCAACCACAGGGAGATTGGGAAAACCTGAAGCCACATGGGGGTACCGAAACATGGAGCCAAGATGATGGATGTGGTACTGGAAAACCTCATGCACCAACATGTTAGGGACACTACCAGAGAGAGAGAGGGGAGAATGAACCAGCAAGACTGGACCTCGTATTCACCCTGAGCAGCTCAGACATTGAGGACATCACGTATGAGAGGCCCCTTCGTGCTAGTCATCATGTGGTTCTGAGCTTTGAATACATAGTAGTGTTAAAAGTGGAGAGGGGTAACAGGAGTTGAATGGGAAAAGCCAAACTATAAAAGGGACGACTACACAGGTATAAATTAGACACATATGCAACACTTGGGTATCTTTATTGAGGAAACGTTTCGCCACACAGTGGCTTCATCAGTCCAATACAAAGTAGAAAGTGTAAGGAGGAGGAGTTTGAGGTAATCAGTCCCTCGGCCTTGAGTCGATGTGTTCAGTCCATCAATCTTGTAGGAAGTACAGCACAGGGCCGTAGAGGTGGCTTATATGCTGTAGTCAGGTGAGGTGAGCAGCAGGAGGCGGTCAGTGGTACCATCCACTAGTCGAGTAGGTCTCGTCCAAGGTTGGACAAGTGTTGAAGAATTCGTTTGTATCAAGATCCCAAGATGTTGCTGTGTCTGACAGGATGTAGATGAATGGTTCAGAGAACCGACAAGTTATAAATTAGACACATATGCAACACTTGGGTATCCTGTCTGACACAGCAACATCTTAGGATCTTGATACAAACGAATTCTTCAACACTTGTCCAACCTTGGACGAAGACCTACTTCGACTAGTGGATGGTACCACATGACCCGCCTCCTCCTGCTTCGCCTCACCTGACTACAGCATATAAGCCACCTCTACGGCCCTGTGCTGTACTTCCTACAAGATTGATGGACTGAACACATCGACTCAAGGCCGAGGGACTGATTACCTCAAACTCCTCCTCTCCTTACACCTTTCTACTTTGTATTGGACTGATGAAGCCACTGTGTGGCGAAACGTTTCCTCAATAAAGATACCCAAGTGTTGCATATGTGTCTAATTTATAACTTGTCGGTTCTCTGAACCATTCATCTACACAGGTATGAGGAACTTCATGCATGAGGTTCAGTGGGACAGAGAATTGGTAGAAAAGTCAGTAAACGAAATGATGGAATACGTAACAACAAAATGCAAGGATGCAGGGGAAAGGTTTGTTCCCAAGGGCAACAGGAATAATGGGAAGACCAGAATGAGCCCTTGGTTTACCCGAAGGTGCAGAGAGGCAAAATCTAAGTGCACTAGAGAATGGAAAAAGTAAAAGACCCAGGAAAATAAGGAGATGAGTCGAAGAGCTAGAAACGAGTATGTTCAGGTAAGGAGGGAGGCCCAACGACAATTCAAAATGACATAGCAGCAAAAACCAAATCTGACCCAAAGCTGTTGTACAGCCTTATCAGGAGGAATCAACAGTCAAAGACCAGGTAATCAGGCTGAAGAAGGAAGGAGGGGAGATCACAAGAAACGACCGAGAAGTATGTGAGGAGCTCAACATGAGATTCAAAGAAGCATTCACAGAGGAGATAGAAGGCACTCCAGAAAGACAGAGAGGTGGGGTACACCATCAAGTGCTGGACACAATACATACAACCGAGGAGGAGGTGAAAAGGCTTCTAAGAAAGCTAGATACCTCAAAGGTGATGGGGCAGGATAATATCTCTCCATGGGTCTTGAGAGAGGAAGCAGAGGCACTCTGTACCACTAACAACAATCTTCACCACATCTATCGAAACAGGGCGACTACCTGAGTTATGGAAGACACCAAATGTAGTCCTATTTTTTTAAAAAAGGAGACAGACACGAAACATTAAACTACAGATTAGCATCACTGACTTGCATAGTATGCAAACTCATGGAGGAGATTATCAAGAGAAGAGTGGTGGAGCACCTAGAAAGGAATGAGCTTATCAATGGCAACCAGCATGGATTAAGGGATGGGAAATCCTGTGTCACAAACCTACTGGAGTTCTATGACAGGGTGACAGCAGTAAGACAAGAGAGAGAGAGAGAAGGGTAGGTAGACTGGGTTTTCTTGGACTGTAGGAAGGCTTTTGACACAGTACCACACAAGAAATTAGTGCAAAAGCTGGTGGACCAGGCAGGTATAACAGGGAAGGCAATGCAGTGGATGAGAGAATAGCTGACGGGAAGACATCAGCTAGTCATACGAGACAAGTTATCAGAGTGGGTGCCTGTGACGAGCGGGGATCCCCAGGGGTCAGTCCTAGGACCGGTGCTGTTTCTGATATATGTGAACAACGAAGGAATAGACTCAGAAGTGTCTTTGTTTGCAGACGATGTGAAGTTAATGATGAAAAGTCAATTGCAGGAGGGCCAGGCAGGACTACAAAGGAATCTGGACAGGCTGCAGGCCTCATCCAGAAACTGGCTCCTGGAGTTCAACCCAACCAGGTGCAAAGTCATGAAGATTTAGGAAGGGCAAAGAAGTCCGCAGACGGAGTACAGCCTAGCACCCACTGCCACCTCTACAAACAACAATGTCTGGATCACCCCTTCCCCCACCCTAATCCCTCCTACCCTATCTCCCCAGGGTCCATCCAAGAAGATGTAATAAAGGGTACTGTTATGTACATGATGGCCAGAGACTGGGCACGGGGCGATGACCAGCTCTGCTCTAGAATCCTCAACGACCTGTTCGTTGCAAATGGAGCCTTAGCCATTATCATCCCTGACAAAGTACTCTCATTGTTGAGTCAGCCCCCCCCCCTCAAGCACCCACACCTAACCAACCAACCAACCCCTAGCAGGGAAGTAACGACCCCTGCACTTGCACCAAACACTGTTGCACAACCCCCCGCCATTGACCAATCAGGCTCCACTGCTGCTCTGAGTGAGGCAGCCGCTGGGCAATCAGCCCAATTACACAGTATATCCTTCCATGTAGAGAACCCAATATATCCCATCCCCCAAAGTGGACGGGATTGATGACCCAGTACGCCTAGGGAACGAACCTTCCGACGTGTCCCTGGTGTCAGAAGACGAGTCTGATTCGTCAGTTGATGTTACCAATACCAGCAGTATTGAGGAGGACCACGTATTCTGCTCCCAGAAAACCACTCAGAACTACAATCACCCCTTCCTCCAATGAATCCAGAAGGGAGAGCATACACACACCAGGTGGCTATAACCTCAGACACCCACTCTCTGTACGCAGCACCAACGCTAAACACTAAATAATGGGGATCACGGTTTTGCAAATCAATATCCAGCATTTCTTCAACAACCGCTGCCTCCTTGAAGCATAACTAAGGAAACACAATCCGGACATTATCCTTCTAAACGAGACAGCAGCCAGACCAGACCAACATATAAAACTGTCTGGTTATTTAACACTCGAGAAATTCAGAGGGCTCTACAGTGGGGTGGCCGTCCTAGTGAAGCAAGGTCTAGCATTCCGCAACATCAATGACAACCAGGACAACATCTTAGCGATAGATCTGTCGACCTCATATGGGCGGCTTATAGAGTCCATTCCCTTACACCTTTAACTCAGTAGAAATGTCAGTCCTAGCAGGAGACTCGCCCATCACCCTGCTCTCTTTAACTGTGGCGCCTCCCAACCGCTAGGTGATCAAAAGGGGAAACAACTGTTCCATATTATGGCAGCAAGAAATCTAACGTTCCAAGGCCCATTCTTCAAGTCATACGTGGATCCCCACCCAGGCACACCCGACGTAGTATTCACCAACAGGGACTGTGACCTATTCGACTGTAGTCTCACCAGGTGGTAACGTCGGTTCAGACCACAATCCTGTCATAATAAATTTTCAACTTCAATCTTTGCCGTTCCGCATACCCACCCACCCTAAACCCAACCTAAAAACACTAGGCTTTGACCCCTTCAGGGACTACCTAGGAAACGACCATACTATTTCTCTTGAGAACCAGCCCATTACTGCAATAGATGAAGCAATCAACTCCCTCCACTAAAGAATCACTGAGGCCACAAAGGCATGCTGCGAACTAACAACTTCAAAGATCTACCAGCAGTACAAACCAACCAGGGAGATAAAGGACAACATGAATAATTACCAAGCAGAGTGTAGTAGGCACTTCCACAAGGGACAGCCCACATGGGCTGTACTGCAAAGGACAAGGAGACAATTAATCACCGTAATCACCTAGCACAACAGAGAAATATGGAAATATCTTGTTCTCCAGGCTAACCAATGCAAACACCGTCCAGAACAGTTCTGGAGTAAGATCCGTAGGCTACTGCGGGCTAAACCCACACCCACACAACACTTTACAGACTCCTTCACCGATGTAGACGGTGATGAAGTGACTGCTCTTCTCGAGGACCCAGAAGACCAAGCTAAGCTGATGGCTGAAATGATACATCTTCCCTCGAAAACGAACACCCACTCACCAGACCAGTTACTATCAGGGAGATGACCCAAGTCATCGGCCGAATGAGAAATATGGCCCCTGGCCCCTCAGGCATAACAACAAAACAATTAAAGTAACTACCCTGTAATTGCAAGATATTTCTGGTAAATGTCTTTAATGCTGTCTTGGCGTCTGGACGCTTCCCAGTGGCATTTCAGACAGCAAGAATGATCATCGCAAAACCCAATAAGGACAACCGGAAACCAGAAAACTACAGACCTATCTCTTTACTGGAAGTCGCTGGTAAAGTCTTCGAAAAAATCATCTCCAACAGACTGAACTACTACATGGAATTCAACCACCTCTTCACCGAAGAGAAGTTTGGCTTCAGGTCCCACCGCGGAACACAACATGCTAAAAATATCATCTTTGATGCGGTCGACAGCCTGAGGAAACAAGGGAACCTTGCCTTAAATGCAACTAGGAACATACACAAAGCCTTCGACAGCCTGTGGCACGACGGACTCATATTCAAACTGGACCTTTCTCAAGTTAATATACAAGTTCTTAACAGGTAGAAGCATCATCCCCACCTTCAACGGACAGTCAGCAGCACCTTTCATGCCACAGCCCCATACTATTCAATATATATGTAAACGACCTCCCCCAGCCTGAATCTAATGATACTATCATCACCCAATTTGCAGATGATGTTATCCATGTAGTATCATCCAGACCCATATCAGGTAAAAACAAGCATAGGAGAGTAATAGAGAAAATGAATGCGGAACTGCGAAGAACAGCTAACTGGGAGGAAAAATGAAGAATCATATCTAACCCAGAAAAAGTCCTAAACACCACCATCGGTTGTTTTGCATCAACCATAGAAGACACAGAGGTATCAGAGGTACAAATATTGTTATCAGAAACTCAAACAAGATCCTGGGTTATGAGATCGACAGATTTCTCCACTCCACATCTCACGTCACCAAAAAGTGAACCTAGCAAAAATCCGCCTCAGTCAACTATTCACATTCAAAGAAGCCCCCCCCCCACATCAAGAAGCACCTTCATAAGATGATAAGACCCTTGCTGGAATACCCTTGCGTACCAACGTCACTAACAACTAAATCCAACAAGTTACAGCTTCAAAGAGTCCAGAACAGAGTACTTCGCTTCATCACTGGCACCAGGCGAAGACAGAGAATCAGAAAGGAAGACTTGCACATCCAACAAGAGTTCTTTGCAATAAATGTCAGGCTCGATAAACTAAAAAAGAGACAACTATATGTATATACCAGACAGAGAAAACTCTCCCCAACCAACGAACACCACCGACTACATCATCAGCACACCTCCCCATACAACTCACAGGATGACCCTCCAACAAAGAGTCCGATGCTTCATCCTCAAGAACTTCCCAAGACCAAGGATCCTGAGTGACCTCCCCGAAGAAATAGAAGAACGGATACCACCAGAACCATTCTGTGTCCAACAACAAGGATATATGCACCCAATTCATGGAGACTTACCTCAGACTACACTGTACAACTAACCTTGAAACATCTGCTAACATCCTACAGTAGGACACACCTCAGAAACTGCTCAGCTAACCAACTCAAAGTTAGCAGTCAACTCCATCAAACGCCCTGCAACTACCATCTGCAGCAACAGCCTTACGACCGACCTCTTTGCAAAAAGTTTACATCTTTCCAACTCAGCGGTATGCAGGTATACAGCTGGTATAACTGTGTGCAACTGATGGGCAGGAAGTATACCCATCTTATGAATTCAATGTATATTCATGAATAACACAACACACACACACACACACACACACACACACACACACACACACACACACACTTGTATAAAATGCGCCAAAGTGGTTAGGCCACTTACCTTTATTACCCCACCTCCCCTTCACCCACCCACCCTTTTCCCATATTTCCATCCTTACCCATTCTTCTTCCTTCCCCATCTTACCAAAGCTCTGGTCATACTTCGTACCTGTTTATACATCACCAACATACCTCTTCACTGTTCCTGCCGTCCCACAGTCTCCTGCCAGCACCATTATAGACTCGCTCACTGAATTCTCTCTGAGGAAGAGTAGGAAGATGTTGATGATTCGTGCACCAGTTCACCTACTTGGGACAACCTGACTTTCTACACATCTCATTCGAATGAAGATACTATGACCTGCACAGAACTGTACAAAGGCCCTGTGCTGGGTCTATCAAGTTTGCTTGTGAGACTGTACTTCGTTTCACTCTTACCCAAGTTCTGGAGTTCATCAAACCACTTCATTTTACTTTTGGTAACAAAACAAAGGGTACCACCTTTCCAGAATCAATTTCAAGAAGTATGAAAATGGCTCTTCTACAAATGTTCGCCGTTAAATAACACCTACAAATGAGCTGTCTCAGTTGTCCCCACCTGCCTCCTCTCCTGGTACCAAGCCTGCTGCAAGTTACTCAAGAATTGAGTAACTTGAATGTATCGGTCTTGTGTTAAGTGGAAGTCTTGAGACTTCCACTTAACACAAGACCGATACATTCACAGCTTGCTCCTTCTGTTCTCAAGTCCGCCCCACTTGTGCTCAGCTGCTGGGTTAATTAAGCCCTGGCACTTTCTCTACGACTGAAGACACTCCTCTCCTACGCTATTCTTCGCCTGACCCGTCTTCCCTGCTTACCCCACCAGGGACTTACTTAAACTCTCTTGCCTTGTCTTGTCTATTATCGTCTGATACGAGGATGAGGGCGAGTATTATGCCTTGTGAAACAGAGCTTTTCACTGTTTATCATTACTCTTTGTGTTCGATTGGTTTGAAAGTTGAAGATCCATTTGTCCACGTTTCCAGTTATTCCTTTAAAACGCATTTTTTGTGTTATTACACAATGATCGAACACGTCGAAGACTTTTGCAAAGTCTCCTGACTCTGACTCTTAACTCCTGTCTCCTGATTCTTGACTCCTGACTCCTGATTCTTAACTTTTCTGAGATCAAGATACAGATATATATGTCGTGCCGATTAGGCAAAACTTGCGATTTTGGCTTAAATAGCAACGCTCACCTTGCCATATAAGACAAGTGAAAATTTGTGTATGCAATAATTTCGCCAAAATCATTCTGAACATAACGAAAAAATATATTTCATTGTGTTTGTTTATTATTAAATTAATGTTAACGTATCTAAAATATATTTAGTTGGGTTAGGCTAAATTAAATTGCGCTTGTTGTAATAAGGTTAGGTAGGTTTTCAAAGTTTCTCTTTGTACAAAATTATAAATTCTTACATTAACATAAATGAAAAAAATATATCTTTAAATGTATAAGAGAAAATTTTAGAAAGGACTTAATTTTAGATGAGTTCTTGCTAATTGACCAGTTTTACCTAATCGGCACGACATATATATATATATACAGTGGACCCTCGGTTTTCGCCGAAAATTATTTCCAGAATGCTGCTCAGTTGCCATTCCCGAACGAATTTACTTCCTTAAGAAATAATGTCACGTAGGTTAGTCTGTTTCAGACCCCCAAAATGCACTTGCTAAAGTACTTACGAAAATACACTTACATAAATGTTCGAGTTTGGAGATGACCGAAAACCGAGGGACCACTGTATATATATATATATATATATATATATATATATATATATATATATATATATATATATATATATATATATATATATATATATATATATATATGTCGTGCCGATTAGGTAAAACTTGCTATTTTGGCTTAAATAGCAACGCTCACCTTGCCATATAAGACAAGTGAAAATTTGTGTATGCAATAATTTCGCCAAAATCATTCTGAACATAACGAAAAAATATATTTCATTGTGTTTGTTTATTATTAAATTAATGTTAACGTATCTAAAATATATTTAGTTGGGTTAGGCTAAATTAAATTGCGCTTGTTGTAATAAGGTTAGGTAGGTTTTCAAAGTTTCTCTTGGTACAAAATTAAATATTTTTACATTAACATAAATGAAAAAAAATATATCTTTAAACGTATAAGAGAAAATTTTAGAAAGGAATTAATTTTAAATGAGTTCTTGCTAATTGACCAGTTTTACCTAATCGGCACGACATATATATATATGTCGTGCCGATTAGGTAAAACTGGTCAATTAGCCTAACCCAACTAAATATATTTTAGATACGTTAACATTATTTTAACAATAAACAAACACATTGAAATATATTTTTTTCGTTATGTTCAGAATGATTTTGGCGAAATTATTGCATACACAAATTTTCACTTGTCTTATATGGCAAGGTAAGCGTTGCTATTTAAGCAAAATCGAAGTTTTATTTAATCGGCACGACATATATATATATATGTCGTGCCGATTAGGTAAAACTGGTCAATTAGCAAGAACTCATCTAAAATTAAGTCCTTTCTAAAAATTTCTCTTATACGTTTAAAGATATATTTTGTTCATTTATGTTAATGTAAGAATTTATAATTTTGTACCAAGAGAAACTTTGAAAACCTACCTAACCTTATTACAACAATCGCAATTTAATTTAGCCTAACCCAACTAAATATATTTTAGATACGTTAACATTAATTTAATAATAAACAAACACAATGAAATATATTTTTTTCGTTATGTTCAGAATGATTTTGGCGAAATTATTGCATACACAAATTTTCACTTGTCTTATATGGCAAGGTGTGCGTTGCTATTTAAGCCAAATTTGCAAGTTTTACCTAATCGGAGACATATATATATATATATATATATATATATATATATATATATATATATATATATATATATATATATATATATATATATATAAATATATATATATATATATATATATATATATCGTGCCGATTAGGTAAAACTGGTCAATTAGCAAGAACTCATCTAAAATTAAGTCCTTTCTAAAATTTTCTCTTATACGTTTAAAGATATATTTTTTTCATTTATGTTAATGTAAAAAATTATAATTTTGTACTAAGAGAAACTTTGAAAATCTACCTAACCTTATTACAACAAGCGCAATTTAATTTAGCCAAACCCAACTAAATATATTTTAGATACGTTAACATTAATTTAATAATAAACAAACACAATGAAATATATTTTTTCGTTATGTTCAGAATGATTTTGGCGAAATTATTGCATACACAAATTTTCACTTGTCTTATATGGCAAGGTGAGCGTTGCTATTTAAGCCAAAATCGCAAGTTTTACCTAATCGGCACGACATATATATATATATATATATATATATATATATATATATATATATATATATATATATATATATATATATATATATATATATATATATATATATATATATATATATATATATATATAGTGTGTGTAGAGAGAGGGAAAGAGAGATTTCAACTTTCAACAAATAATGCTCGGCATTCTCTCATTGTGCTCTGTCTGTCTGTCTCTTTCTGACTATCTCTCTCTCTCTCTCTCTCTTTCTCTGATTAATTGTGAGTTGTCTCTCTATCGTCATTCCTCTCATTTGCACTTTCTCACTTATCTCCCAAGACAATGCATTTAGCAATTGCAATCAATTGACGGAATTGCTTTCTGCCTTTTTATCTCCCTTCTCCCTCTTCCCTCTGTCGTGCTCTCTCTCTCTGTCTTCTTAACCTCGTATTTATGAGTCTTTTTCTCCTATTATTGTTTTCTATTTTCTATTAGCTTTATTTACTCACCACACACACAAACAAGCACACACACACACACACACACACACACACACACACACACACACACACACACACACACATGAAGAGAATTAAATCATATGAGGATCAGGCAGGACTACAAAGAGACCTGAACAGGCTGGACGCGTACTCCGGCAACTGGCTATTCGAATTTAACCCCGATAAATGCAAAGTCATGAAGATCGGGAAAGGGCAAAGAAGACCGCAGACAGAATATAGGCTAGGTGGCCAAAGACTGCAAACCTTACTCAAGGAAAAAGATCTTGGGGTGAGTATAATACCGAGCACATCTCCTGAAGCACACATCAACCAGATAACTGCTGCAGCATATGGGCGCCTGGCAAACCTGAGAATAGCGTTCCGATACCTCAGTAAGGAATCGTTCAAGACACTGTACACCGTGTACGTCAGGCCCATTCTAGAGTATGCAGCACCATTTTGAAACTCACACCTGGTCAAGCACGTCAAGAAATTAGAGAAAGTGCAAAGGTTTGCAACAAGGCCAGTTCCAGAGCTAAGGGAAATGTCCTACCAAGAAAGGTTAAGAGAAATCGGCCTGACGACACTGGAGGACAGGAGGGTTAGGCGAGGAATAGATAAGGTGGACAGAGACAGGATGTTCCAGAGATGGGACACACAAACAAGTGGTCACAATTGGAAGATGAAGACTCAGATGAGTCAAAGAGATGTTAAGAAGTATTTTTTCAGTCATAGAGTTGTCAGGAAGTGGAATAGTCTGGCAAGTGATGTAGTGGAGGCAGGAACCATACATAGTTTTAAGACAAGGTATGATAAAGCTCATGAAGCAGGGAAAGAGAGGACCTATTAGCGATCAGTGAAAAGGCGGGGCCAGGAGCTATGAATCGACCCCTGCAACCACAAATATTTGAGTACAAATAGGTGAGTACACACACAAGGCATGAGGTAGAGTGGGAAAGAGAACTGGAGGAAAATCATTAAATGAAATGATGAAATACGTGACAACAAACTGCAAGGAGGCAGAGGAAAGGTTTGTTCTCAAGGGCAACAGCAACAAGGGGAAGGCCAGAAAGAGCCGTTGGGTCACCCAAAGGTGTTAAGAGGCCAAAACTAAGAGCGCTAGGGAATGAAAAAGTATTAAAGAAAAAGGACCCAGGAAAATAAAGATTAGTTGAAGAGCCAGAAACGCATTTGCACAGATAAGAAGGAAGGTCCCGCGGGCAGGAGATATGACTCGACCCCTGCAATCACAATTAAGTGAGTACATGCTGGTGTACGTCACATATACTTACACACACCCACAAACACACATAGACAAACCCACATGCTGGTGTAAATCTATGAAACACATACACACACACACGCACACACACACGCTGGTGTAAGTCACTGACACATACATAAACATACACACGCTGATGTATGTCTCACACACACACACACACACACACACACACACACACACACACAGTTACAAAAAGGCGATATCTATTAAGTATAGACATCTCCGGAGAATACTAGAAGGTGTCCACCTCTAGCATTTAGCCTGTTTCTGTTTTGTTTTTGTTTTTTTAAACAAGTAGAAAGTATTCTGGTTAAGTTATCCTTTAAAAGTATAATAAAGTTTAATAGTGCTTCAGGATACTAACTACGAAATAAAAATTGAGAAGTTTATTAACAAAATTGTCTAGGTAGACGAAATCAAAGTACAGGAATTTGATATAAATTAGGATATAAGCTCCTACACGTCTCTTGTAGTAATATAGTGCTGAAGACACATTTCATATCAGTATGACTCTTAATTAAGTACCATCTGGTACGTTATCATCAATTATAAAAATAATACTAATATATACAAGCGTGAGTGTGAGAATGTGTGTATGTGCTCAAAGTTGTTCGTTATGTCTCAATAAGACTAGACTTAAAAATACAAGTAGTTAGACTGTTGGGTTTAGTCCTGACTCTTTCTCTTCTACTTCGGTTCTTCCTCTCACCGGCTGTTCTTCTTCTGTCCCCACTTCTCCCTCGCCCCTAGTGGGTCCTTACCTGGGAGTCTGAACTGAACTGACTAGACTTAAGACTTAAACAGTGACTGACTGAACGTCCTCAAATATATCTTCTTGACCAACAAGGCAATCAAAACAGCTTGCTTGAACAATATGATGACCATTCGCCAACAACAATAATGTAAACAAGCAGCAGTAGCACAGCGTCAGGAACAAGGAGACAAAATAACGACCCTAACTGGGGACCATCAGCAGATCCTCCATAAAAGGCATAAAACTCCCATAATACTGAATCTAAGTTCAGCATAACCAAATCCCCGACTAGGACGATGCGTAGATGCCATACAAAATAGGTCAGAAGCTGTAGCTTGGGACCTGGGTTGACTTAGATTGTCAGTACGACACACAACTTCAGTAACACGTTAAAAATCACTAAGTCTGAACTAAGCTCTGTGAACAGAGTTACATAGAGTTACAAGAAGTATGTTTCGACTCACCACCGAAATCATACTCTACCAAAACAGAGTCTAGATAATGAACAAACACCCAGAGACGAGAGAGATCTCTGGAGAGGTGCTGGTCGAGCAAAAACCTCAGGTGCGATCAGGTGATTCTCCCATGGAACTGCCGAGACACCGGCAGGTAAAAAAGCGAGGTGATTGTTAGCTAAGCAGTTTGTCAATGCGGACAGTCCCTCACAACTCTCAAGCAGTGAGCACAGTGAAGTGTAAATGTTACATCCTACCTAATGGCACAGCTAAGTCAAATCATAATATAAAGGAAGATATTTTCATTTTAGCTATTAATGAAAATATCGGCAATACATTGAAATGTACATTATATACATTATGTACAGTACACAAAATATATGAAATGCACATTATATACATTAGGCCCCATTCAGGGGGTGCAATACACACACACACACACACACACACACACACACACTGATATATGTCACTAACACACACACTGGTGTACATCGCTGACACACACACACACACGTGCTGGTGCACATCACTGACTCACACACACAAACACACACACACAAACACACACACACACACACACACACACACACACAACACCTACACACACACACACACACACATACACACACAACACATCTATTGAAACTGGGCAACTACCTGAGGCGTGGAAGATGGCAAATGTAGTCCCAATTTTTAAGAAAGGAGACAGACACGAGGCATTAAACTATAGACCTGTGTCACTGACGTGTGTAGTATGCAAAGTCATGGAGAAGATCATCAGGAGGAGAGTGGTGGAGCACCTAGAAAGACACAAGCTTATAAACGACAACCAGCACGGTTTCAGGGAAGGAAAATCCTGTGTCACAAACCTACTGGAGTTTCATGACAAGGTAACAGAAGTAAGACACGGGGAGAGGGGTGGATAGACTGCATTTTCTTGACTGCAAGAAGGCGTTCGACACAGTTCCTCACAAGAGGTTAATGCAAAAGCTAGAGGATCAGGCACACGTAACAGGAAAGGCACTGCAATGGATCAGAGAATATCTGAGAGGGAGGCAACAACGAGTCATGGTACGTGACGAGGTGTCAGAGTGGGCACCCGTGACGAGTGGGGTTCCACAAGGGTCAGTCCTAGGACCTGTACTGTTTTTGGTATATGTGAATGACATAACGGAAGGGATAGACTCAGAAGTGTCCCTGTTTGCAGATGATGTGAAGTTAATGAGAAGAATTAAATCAGTCGAGGATCAGGTAGGACTACAAAGAGACCTGGACAGGCTACAAGCCTGGTCCAGTAACTGGCTCCTTGAATTTAACCCTGCCAAATGTAAAGTCATGAAGATCGGGGAAGGGCAAAGAAGGCCGCAGACAAAGACTGCAAACCTCACTCAAGGAAAAAGATCTTGGGGTGAGTATAATACCGAGCACATCTCCTGAGGCACACATCAATCAGATAACTGCTGCAGCATACGGGCGGCTGGCAAACCTAAGAATAGCGTTCCAATACCTCACTAAAGAATCATTCAAGACTCTGTACACCATATACGTCAGGCCCATACTGGAGTATGCAGCACCAGTTTAGAACCCACACCTGGTCAAGCACGTCAAGAAATTAGAGAAAGTGCAGAGGTTTGCAACAAGACTCGTCCCAGAGCTAAGGGGATTGTCCTACGAAGAAAGGTTAAGGGAAATCGGCCTGACGACACTAGAGGACAGGTGGGTTAGGGGAGACATGATAACGACATATAAAATACTGCGAGGAATAGATAAGGTGGACAGAGACAAGATGTTCCAGAGAGGGGACACATAAACAAGGGGACACAATTTTGAAGTTTTGACTCCAATGAGTCAAAGGGATGTTAGGAAGTATTTCTTCAGTCATAGAGTTGTCAGGGAGAGATAGGACCTAGTAGCAATCAGTGAAGAGGCGGGGCCAGGAGCTATGACTCGACGCCTGCAACCACAAATAGGTGAGTACAAATAGGTGAGTACAACACACACACACACACATACACACACATGAAACGTGGAGAGCTAAGATGAAGGAGGTGGTACTGGAAAGTCTCATGCATCAGCATGTTAAGGACACTACCAGAGAGGGAGAGGAGAGGATGAACCAGCAAGAATGAACCTCATATTCACCTTGAGTAGTTCAGACATTGAAAACATCACATATGAAAGGCTCCTTGGAGCTAGCGATCACGTGATCCTGAGCATTGAATACGTAGTAAATTTACAAGTGAAGAGGGAAGCAACAAGAGTAGTATGGGAGAAGCCCAAAGGCGTAAGGTATTTCCTGCATGAGGTACAGTGGGAAAGAGAACTAGTGCGAAATTCAATAAATGAAATGATGGACTATGTGACAACAAAATGCAAGTAGGCATAAAAGAGGTTAGTTCCCAAGGGCAACAGAAATAAACGGAAGACCAGAAAGAGCCCTTGGTACACCCAAAGGTGTAGAGAAGCTAAAACTAAGTGTGCTAGAGAATGGAAAAAATATTAAAAAACAAAGGACCCAGGAAAATAAAGAGATTAGTCAAAGAGTCAAAAGCGAATATGCACAGATAAGGAGGGAGGCACAGTTTCAATAATAAAAAAGAACATAGCATCGTAAGCCAAGTCTGACCCAAAGGTGTTGTACAGCCACATCAGGAGGAAAACAACAGTCAAGGACCAGGTAATCAGGCTCAACACGAGGTTTAAGGAAGTATTTTCAATGCAGACATAAAAGATTCTGGAAAGCCTAAATGATGGGGTTCACCATCAAGTGCCTGGACATAATACACACAACCAAGTAAGAGGTGAAGAGGCTGCTAAGTGATCTAAATATCTCAAAGGCTGAGGTACTGGACAACATCTCTCCATGGGTCCTGAGAGAGGGAGCAGAGGAACTGTGTGTGCCACTAACAACAATCTTCAACATATCCATTGAAAGTGGGTAACTACCTGAGGTGTGGAAGACAGCAAATGTATTTAAATTACAGACCAGTGTCCCTGACATGTGTAGTATGCAACTTCATGGAGAATATTATCAGAAGAGCAGTGGAGAACCTAGAAATGAATAAGCTTTTACATGACAACCAGCATGGTTTCTGGGAAGGGAAATTCTGTACCACAATCCTTCTGGAGTTTTATGATAAGGTGATGGAAGACAGGAGAGATAGAGAGTGGAGTTTGTAGATTGCATTTTCTTGGACTGCAAAAATGCTTTCGACACAGTTCCACACAAGAGATTAGTGCAAAAGCTTAATTAAGGGGCGCTACCAGAGAGAGATGAGAGGATGAACCAGCGAGACTGGACGTAGTATTCACCTTGAGTAGTGCAGATATTGAGGACATCACATATTAAAGACCCCTTGGGGCCAGTGATCATGTGGTTCTGAGCATCGAATTCATAGACTTACAAGTGGAGAGGGAAGCAGGAAGGGCAGGACGAATGAAGTCAAACTACAAGAAAGGGGACTACACAGGCAAGAAGAATTTCCTGCACAGGGTTCAGTGGGACAGAGAACCGGCAGGGAAGTAAGTAAACGAAATGTAAGAATATGTGACAACAATATGCAAGGAAGCTGAGGAGAGGTTTGTACCCAAGGGTAACAAAAATAACAAGAAAACAAAGATGAGCCCGTGGTTCACTCAAAAGTGTAGTGAGGCCAAAACCAAGTGTGCTAGAGAATGGAAAAAGTATAGAAGGCAAAGGACCCAGGAGAATAAGGAGAGCAGTCGTTGAGCCGGAAATTAATATGCACAGGTAAGAAGGGAGGCCCAACACTAATACAAAAATGACATAGCAGTGAAAGATAAATATGACCCGAACCCGTTGTACAGCCACATCAGGAGGAAAACAACAGTCAAGAACCAGGTAATCAGGCTGAGGAAGGAAGGAGGGTAGAGCTCAATGTGAGAGTCAAATGTGTTCACAGAGGAGACAGAAGGGATTTGTGGAAGAAGTGATGAGGCTGCTAAGCGAGCTAGATACCTCAAAGGCTATGGGCCACATAATACCTCGCCGTGGGTCCTGAGAGAAGGAGCGGATGCGCTATGTGTACCACTAACAACAATATTCAAGTTATCTATCGAAACAGGGCGTCTACCTGTGGTATGGAAGACAGCAAATGTAGTCCCAATTTTAAAAAAAAGAGACAGACACGAAACATTAAACTACAGACCAGTGTCACTGACATGTATAGTATGCAAAGTCATGGAGAAGATTATCAGGAGAAGAGGGGTGAAGTACCTAGAACGGAATGAGCTTATCAACGACAACCAGCACGGTTTCAGGGATGGGAAATCCTGTCACAAACCTACTGGAGTTCTATGACAGGGTGACAGTAGTAAGACAAGAGAGAGAGAGAGGGGGTGGGTAGATTGCATTTTTCTTGGACTGTAAGAAAGTGTTTGACAGTGTTCCACACGTGAGATTAGTGCGAAAACTGGAGGACCAAGCAGGGATAACAGGGAAGGCACTGCAATGGATCAGAGAATACCTGCCGGGAAGACAACAGCGAGTCATGGTACATGAAGAGATGTCAGAGGGGCGCTTGTGACGAGTGGGGTTCCACAGGGGTCAGTCCTAGGACCTGTGCTGTTTCTGATATATGTGAACGAGATGACGGAATGACTAAACTCCTAAGTGTCCCTGTTTGCAGATTATGTGAAGTTGATGAGAATTCATTCGGACGAGGACCAGGCAGAACTACAAAGGGATCTGGACAGGCCTGTGTGTGTGTGTGTGGGTGTGTGTGTTTGTGTATGTGTGTGTTGTGTGTGTGTGTGTGTACTCACCTAGTTGTGGTTGCAGGGGTCGAGTCACAGCTCCTGGCCCCGTGTTACCATTTTGTCCTCGGCACATGTCGATACACACATGTCGATACACACATACACACACTAGGCGTGTGTGTATGTGTGTGTGTGTGAACTCAAATATTTGTGGTTGCAGGGGTCGAGACTGAGCTCCTGGCCCTGAGTGTGTGTGTGTATGTACACAACTTTCATAGGTGCTGTGGTAAATTTTACATTGGTAGAACATCAACTGGAACAGTAACAGGTAGCACTGTACTTATCTATGTTGCTGGGTCATCTTTCTGCAACTGCAGCCAGGAAGATTCCCCGACGTGACCCAGTGTTCTACCGCCACGGAGCTGTTAGGGACAAATATGTATAAAGTGAGTTAAAGAATAATTGCCCCAGAGGAGCGTATACCCATACTTTCAGAAAGTGAATAATGAACAACTTACTGGGTTGGGCTAAAAAGCCCTCACATTACTGGGTGTATGATAAATCTGCCCAGAACATAAATCAGTTCCTAACTGCGCAGTCAATAGAACTTATAAATGTCTGAGCAGACTTACCTGGGTATTTGTATCAGACCCTTAATTAACACCCGGACAATGCTGTCTTGATGGAAGAAATATCACTGACGAATGTCACACGTCCTTGTGTGGAACTTTCTTACACTCGTTGTTACTACATTCTTCTTCAATATTTGTCTGTTTGTAGTAATGTCACTACGAGAAGCTGCACACACTTCTCTGTAATATACTGCTAATTTGAATTGTCTTTTATACACAAAAAATGTGCTGAACAGATTTTTTTATCCGTTAATCCGGCGTTAATGTTCCCTCTTGGATGTGATAATGCAATCTAATCCCCTTCACCCCTCGCTCGCCCGGCTTGCCCTGACATAAAGGAAGTGTCGATCCAGCATGTTTCCCTTGCTTGCCAAACTTCTACAGGAAGCAATGCAGAATGCCTGATTTCTTGCTGTCTCTGGACTTAGACGACTGTGTATGTTATCTTTAAGATGATATTAGAATGGGTGTAGGATTTTCTTAATATTCCTACTACAGTAAGAGATCGATTACTCTCATTAATCCCATCCAAATTACAACAGCGGTCAGCCGTGACATAAAGGAAGTGGCATGTCTAGCCTGAGCCTGGTACATCTGTGTCCAATTACTTGACGCAGAAGAAAACAAGACTTCACTGCCCTCTCTGAGAGGGCTGAAAGGGCTGAAGGGGGGGCCGATAGGTTTTGTAGTGCGTGTGTGTGTGCTGTTTGTGTGTGTGTCTGTACTCACCTAATTGCTCACCTAATTGTAGTTGCAGGGGTCGAGACTTAGCTCCTGGCCCCGTGTGTGTGTGTGTGTATGAGTGTGTGTGTGTGTGTGTGTGTGCTGTGTGTGTGTGTGTGTATTCACCTAATTGTACTCACCTAATTGTGGTTGCAGGGGTCGAGACTCAGCTCCTGGCCCCGCCTCTTTGCTGTCCGCTACTGGGTCTCTGCTCTCCCTGCTCCATGAGCTTTATCATACCTCGTCTTAAAACTATGTATGGTTCCTGCCTCCACTATATCTTTATCTAGACTATTCCACTTCCTGACTACTCTGTGGCTGAAGAAATGCTTCCTAACATCCCTTTGACTCATCTGAGTCTTTAGCTTCCAGTTGTGTCCCCTTGTTTCTGTGTTCCCTCTCTGGAACATCCTGTCACTGTCTACCTTGTCGATTCCCCGCAGTATTTTGTATGTCGTTATCATGTCTCCTCTGACCCTTCTTTCCTCCAGTGTTGTTAGTCCTATTTCCCTCAACCTTTCTTCATAGGACAGACCCCTGAGTTGTGGAACTAACCTTGTCGCAAACCTTTGCACTTTCTCTAGTTTCTTTACGTGCTTGACCAGGTGTGGGTTCCAGACTGGTGCTGCATATTCTAGTATTGGCCTGACGTACACGGTGTACAGTGTCTTGAACGATTCCTTGTTAAGGTAACGGAACGCTAATCTTAGGTTTGCCAGTCGCCCATATGCTGCCGCAGTTATCTGGTTGATGTGTGCCTCCGGAGACGTGCTTGGCGTTATACTCACCCCAAGGTCTTTCTCCTTTGCCGAGGTTTGTAGCCTTTGTCCACCTAGCCTGTACTCTGTCAGCGGTCTTCTTTGCCCTTCTCCGATCTTCATGACTTTGCATTTGGTGGGATTGAATTCGAGAAGCCAGTTGCTAGACCAGATGTCAAGCTTGTCCAGGTCTGTTTGAAGTCCTGCTTGGTCCTCTTCCGATGTGATTCTCCTCATTAATTTCACATCATCTGCGAACAGAGACACTTCTGAGTCTATCCCATCCGTCATGTCATTTACATATACCAAGAATAACACTGGTCCTAGGACTGACCCCTGCGGTACGCCGCTCATCACAGGCGCCCACTGTGATACCTCATCACGCACCATGACCCGTTGTTGCCTCCCTGTGAGGTATTCCCTGATCCATTCCAGTGCCCTTCCTGTTATACATGCTTGTTCTTCCAACTTCTTTACTAATCTCATGTGAGGAACTGTGTCGAAGGCCTTCCTGCAGTCCAGGAAAATGCAATCAACCCACCCTTCTCTCTCTTGCCTTACCTCTGTTACTTTATCATAGAACTCTAGGAGGTTTGTTACACAGGATTTGCCTTCCCGGAATCCGTGCTGTCTGGTGTTTATTATCCTGTTCAGCTCGAGGTGCTCCACCATTCTTTTCCTGATGATTTTCTCCAGGACTTTGCACACTATACATGTAAGTGTGTGTGTGTGTGTGTGTGTGTGTGTACTCACCTAATTGTAGTTGCAGGGGTTGAGAAGAATTCAATTGGACGAGGACCAGACAGAAATACAAAGGGATCTGGACAGACTGCAGGCCTGGTCCAGCAACTGGCTACTGGAGATCATCCTCACCAAGTGCAAAGTCATGAAGATTGGGGAAGGGCAAAGAAGACCACAGACGGAGTACAGTCTATGGGGCTAGAGCCTACAAACGTCACCCAAGGAAAAGGATCTTGGGATGAGTATAACATCGGGCACATCTCATGAGGCGCACATCAACCAAAAAACTGCTGCTGCATACGGGCACCCAGCAAACTTAAGAACAGCATTCCGACATCTTAATAAGCAGTCATTCAGGACCCGGTACACTGTGTACGTTAGGCCCATATTGAAGTATGCAGCAACTGTTTGGAACCCTCACCTTGTCAAGCATGTAAAGAAAGTGCAAAGTGAAAGTGCAAAGGTTTGCAACAAGTCTAGTCTCGGAGCTAAAGGGTATGTACTACGAGGAGAGGGAAATCGACCTGACGACACTGGAAGACAGGAGAGATAGGTGGGATATGGTAACGACATATAAAATACTGAGAGGAATCGACAAAGTAGACAGAGACAGGATGTTCCAGAGATGGGACACAGCAACAAGGGGTCACAGTTGGAAGTTGAAGACTCAGATGAACCACAGGGATGTTTGGAAGTACAATACATTTATAAAAGGCTCCTGGATGTCACCAATACATTTATAAAAGGCTCCTGGATGACACCAATACATTTATAAAAGGCTCCTGGATGACACCAATACATTTATAAAAGGCTCCTGGATGCCACCAATACATTTATAAAAGGCTCCTGGATGCCACCAGTCACAGAGTTGTCAGGAAGTGGAATAGTCTGGGAAGTGATGTAGAGGATGCAGGATCCATTCATAGCTTTAAGAAGAGGTATGATAAAGCTCATGGAGCGGGAAGAGTGACCGAGTAGCGGCCAGTGAAGAGGTGGTGCCAGGAGCTGTGAGTCGACCCCTGCAACCACAACTAGGTGAGTACACACACACACTCAAACAAACAAACATACAAACAAACAGCACATACTCACACACACAAACACAGAATTTCAGGAGGCCAAGAGAAGAATATGAAAAGATCAACTGAGCAATGGTGGACACACTAGCTGAGGTGACCAGAAGAGCTCACATGTGTAGAACAAAGTTTCTAGATTGATTGGGAAAACCTGGAGCCTCATGGGGGTCCCGAAACATGGAAAGTCAAGTTGATGGATGTGGTATTGGAAAACCTCACGCACTACCAGACACAGAGGTGAGAATGAGCCAGCAAGCTTGGACCTCGTATTCTCCCTGAGTAGCTCGGACATTGTGGACATCACGTTCGAAAGGCTCCTCGGAGCTAGTGATCATGTGGTTCTGAGCTTTGAATACATAGTAGAGTTCCAAGTGGAGAGGGTAACAGAAGTACGATGGGAAAAGCTAAACTACAAAATTAGGGACTATACAGGCATGAGGTGCTTCCTGCAGGAGGTTCAGTAGGAAAGAGAATTAGTAGGAAAATTAGTAAACGAAATGATGGATTATGTGACAACAAAATACAAGGAGGCAGAGGAAAGGTTTGTTCCCAAGGGAAACAGAAATAATGGGAAGACCAGAAAGAGCCCTTAGTTTACCCAAAGGTGTAGGGCGGCAAAAACTAAGTGCACTAGAGAATGGAAAAAGTATAGAAGATAAAGGACCCATGGAAATAAAGAGACTAGTTGGAGAGCCAGAAACGAGTATGCACAGATAAGGAAGGAGGCCCAGCGACAGTATGAAAATGACGTATCATCGAAAGTCAAGTCTGACTCGAAGCTGTTTTATAGCCACATCAGGAGGAAGACAACAATCAAGGACCAGGTAATCAGGCTGAGGAAACAAAATGGGGAACTCACAAAAAACGACCAAGAAGTATGTGAGGAGCTCAACATGAGCTTTAAGGAAGTATTTACAGTAGAGACAGAAGTAAAAAGTCAAGAAGTCAGATTAGGGGGGTACACGAACAAGAGATATGCCAACAAGTGCTGGATGAAATACACACAACCGAAGAGGAGGTGAAGAAGCTGCTAAGTGAACTTCATATCTCAAAGGAAGTGGGATCGGACAATTTCTCTCCGTGGGTTTTTAGAGAGGGATCAGAGATTCTGTGTGCGCCACTAACAACAATTTTCAACAATTCCATTGAAACTGGGCAACTACCTGAGGTATGGAAGACGGCAAATGCAGCCCCTATTTTTAAGAAAGGAGACAGACACGAGGCACTAAACTACAGACCAATGTCAGTGATGTGTATAATATGCAAAGTCATGAAGACGACTATCAGGAGGAGAGGGCGGAGCACCTAGGACGGAGCAAGCTTATGAACGTCAACCAGCACAGATTCATGGAAGGAAAATCCTATGTCACAAACCTAATGGAGTTTTATGACAAGGTAATGGAAGTAAAACATGAGAAAGAGGGATGTGCATATTTCATTTTCTTGAGCTGCAAGAAGGCCTTCGACACAGTTCCTCACAAGAAATTTGTGGAAAAGCTAGAGGATCAGGCACACATAACAGGAAGGGCACTGCAAGGCATCAGAGAATACCTGACAGGGAGGCAACAGCGAGTCATGGTATGTGACGATATGTCAGGGTGGGCGCCAGTGATGAGAGGGGTTCCACATTTATTCAGTCCTAAGACCAGTGCTATTTTTGGTATATGTGAATAGCATGATGGAAGGGATAGACTCTTAAGTGTCCCTGTTTGCAGATGATGTGAAGCTAATGAGGAAAATTAAATCGGATGAGGATCAGGCAGGACTGCAAAGAGACTTGAACAGCCTGGAAGACTAGTCCAGCAACTGACTTCTCAAATTTAACCCCGCAATATGCAAAGTAATGAAGATCGGTGAAGGTAAAGAAGACCGCAGACAGAGTATAGGCTAGGTGGCCAAAGAACAGCAAACCTCAAGAAAAAGGATCTTGGGGTGAGTATAATACGGAGCACATCTGAGGAGCAGATCAACCTAATAACTGCTGCAGCATATGGGTGCCTGGCAAACATGTGAATAGCATTTGGATACCTCAGTAAGGAATAGTTAAAGACTCTGTACACCGTGTACATCAGGCCCATACTGGAATATGCAGCACCAGTTTGGAACCCACACCTGGTCAAGCACATCAAGAAATTAGAGAAAGTGAAAATCATTGTAACAAGACTAGTTCCAGATGTAAGGGGAATATCCTACGAAGAATGGTTATAGGAAATCGACCTGATGACACTGGAGGACAGGAAGGTTAGGGGAGACATGATAACGACATACAAAATACTGTGAGGAATTGACAAGGTGGACAGAGACAGGATGTTCCAGAGATGGGACACACAAACAAGGTGACACAATTGGAAGTTGAAGACTCAGTTGAGTCAAAGGGATGTTAGGAAGTATTTCTTTAGTTATAGAGTTGTCAGGAAGTGGAATAGTCTGGCAAGTGATGTAGTGGAGGCAGAAACCATTAAAAGTTTTAAGACAAGGTTTGATAAAACTCCTGGAGTAGGGAAAGAGAGGACCTAGTAGCAATCAGTAAAGAGGAGGGGCCAGGAGCTATGACTTGACCCCTTTTAATCACAAATAAGTGGGTAAAAATAGGTTAGTACACGCAAACAGCACACACACGCACTACAAAACCTAAACCATTAAAAAAAATGGGGGCCCAGAGGGAAAGTTGAAGACTCAAGGGATCAGAGGAAGACAGGCCTGGAAAGGAAGAATGGATGGAAGAGCAATATAAAAGGATGGAACAAGAGTGGGAAAGCAAACTAGGTGAGCTTTCTGTGAAAATGGAAAAGAGGATGGAGGCAGAGACGATGAAATGCTGAAGCCAAGATATGGGCCCTAGACAATTTACAGGGCCAGTGCCTAGATGAGACATGGCATCTGAAGCAGGTACACACCTATTAAACGATAGGCCCAATGGAAAGGAAGGAGAGAAGACTCACGCTATTGCCCTATCAGTCTACCAAGGAAGGCTGAGGAATGAAGGGGGCGATCTGTTCGGTGCAGTGATAGCAATAAGTGAGGGGGGGTGCAGGAAGGGAAGATGAAAGGTCCCATGCAGAGGTACGACCAAGCCACCAAGAGATACAAGGAAAAAATAATTGAAACAATGGCTATGTACAAACAGGACCCAGAGAAAGTGGGAAATGCAGTGGGAGGAGAAGAGGGAGTGGCTTCAGGAGAGCGATGGGAGGACACACAATGAAAGATGGCAGAAAGAATAACCAGAGATTGAAAACATCATCAAAGAAACAGGTGAGGAGAACATAACTGAGATAATTAATTTTCAGAGAACAGGGGATATACGAGGGGGAGAAATCAGCCGGTCAAACTGACTTTCAAGACAGAAACAGAACGGAACAGGATCCTGCAAGAGAAACCACGGCTGAAGGAATCATCAACATACAAGAGGGTGTTCCTGGACTGTGAGAAAATGAGAGCAGAATGACAGCAGTTCAGGGAGAGGACACAGAAATGAAAGTGGCTAGAAAGAGAGTCAAGGATAGAGTCAGCAGAGGACAACCAGAGCCGGGGAGAGCAACAAACACAAACACACAAAGGACCACCCTCAGAACCCCACAGCCAGACACATAATCCCAATACAAACCACAATCCCTACTCACAGCCCCCACCCCACCCTATGCAGTAGACTCCCACAACACCCTGCCATGTCCCCCCCCCCCATCCCCATAAACCCTCAGAAGACAGTTTTGGAGAGGAGACAAGGTATAGTACACCAACGCTGATGGAATAACGAAAAAGTGGGAGGAGTGGCACAAAAGAATCAAAGTGACATCACAGGACATCATAGCTCTCACAGAAACCAAGCTCAAAGGAATGATAACAGATGCCATCTTTCCAACTGGATATCAGACCTGAGGAGAGACAGAGGGAACAGAGTGGGTGGAGAAGTGGCACTGCTCATCAAAACACAATGGGGTTTTGAGGAGCTGGAGAGAGATGACAGAGGAGAAGCAAGAGACTACATAATAGAAACACTTCAGTCTTGAGGTCCCAAGGAGGCAATTGCAGTGATGTATAACTCACCACAGAATAGCAGGAGACCAAGGCAAGAATATGATGAGAGTAATAGAGCAATGGTTGAAGTGGCCAGAAGGGCTCATATGGGCAGAAGAATGCTACTGGTTGTGGATGACTTCACCCACAAAAAAATCGACTGGGAAAACATGGAGCCACATCGGGGCCCAGAAACGTGGAGGGCAAAGACGCTGGAGGTGGTACTGGAAAACTTTGTGCATCAGCACCTTAGGGACACTACCAGGGAGAGAAGATAAGACGAACCAGCAAGACTGGACCTAGTATTCACCTTAAATAGTGCAGATATCGATATCCTTTGTGGGGACGAGGAGGAGAAGGGCGACGAGGAGGAGGGCGACGAGGAGGGCGACGAGGAGGAGGGTGGGCCTCCAGATTGCTTCAAGGAACGGGCGAGAGACGTGTGTCACGAGGGCGTTGCCTCCTTATCGTTAAAATACAAAGGGAGAGTAGTGACCAGTGTGTTCTTGACTCTTGTTCATTCTAACAATCTCAGGAAACAAGAAAAGTTAGACTAGTTCCCTTAGACCACTCATAACACAACAAAAGGCTGCAGTCAGAATGATAACAAATTCCCACTCTAGACAGCATACTCCACCACTATTCAAAAGTCTAAAACTACTCACCGTAAAGAACATTCATACTTATTCTTGTGCCTACTACATATATAAAACTTTACACTCTAATATAAACCCTCCGCTCAAAATTCTCCTCACCAACTTTAATAGAACCCATGACCACAACACAAGACACAGATCACTTTTTTATATACCCCGAGTTCATAACAACCTATGTAAAAATTCTATGCACATGAAGGGCCCCAGAATCTGGAATTCATTACCAGTAAATATTAAGATAACCTTGTCTGAAAATCAATTTAAGACTCAACTCAAAAACCACCTACTCACCCAAAACTAAATAATCATACTATAAACTACTTTGAAAAATGCTCATTATTACTTTCCTATAAAATAATTTCAATTTTTAATAATATGTTACTATTATATTACCCCCTACTCACCCAAAACTAAATACTCATACTATAAGTTAATGTCAAAAATGCTCAATGTTATTTTCCTTAAGGTAATCTCAATTTCATATTTCCATTCGAGAATCTAAACACCTGTTACAATCTAATATCATCCTATAATAATTTTAACAGTATAATATCATCATATTGTAATTTGAAAACAAATTTTAACTAGAATAAACTCAATAAATTTCTCTATTATTATGTACATAGTCTTTAAGTTACTAGTGGGCGATTTTACCTAAACCAAGTGATTACTACTAAGCATTTCATATTGTATTGAAATACTGAGATATACGCTCCTTTGGGGCAAATTATATAAATATCCACTTATTAATCCACAGCCCCAGTGGGTCCTGGAGCGACACCCTGAAGGGATGGCCAAGGGAGGCTGCTGGACATCTGGCTGTTACATATAAGTAACAATGGCTATATGTTGCTTCTTGCAGGAAAGTGTACTTATCTAACCAGTTCTCCACAGGTAGAAGATTGAAGAGTCTTGAACCACGCATGTTGTCACACTGCCCACGGTGTCCCTGCTTTTTGCTTGGTTTGCTTTACAATTTCTGCCGGATCTCCAGTAAGTTGTTTTGGTAGTGGGTAGATATGGTACCTGGTCTTCAAATGTCTTCCGTGCATATATTACTTAGTATATTCCAAGTACTTCGAGGAGCACCATCATCAAAACACTATTAGCATTTCCCTTGATAATCATAATAATAATAATAATAATAATAATAACAATAATAATAATAATAATAATAATAATAATAATAATAATAATAATAATAATAATAACAATAATAATAATAATAATAATAACAATAACAATAACAAAATTAATAATAATAATAATAATAATAATAATAATAATATTATTATTATTATTATTATTATTATTATTATTATTATTATTATTAACCAAAAAATAATAATAATACATATTTTCCAACAGCACATGTAATCATAGAGAGCATATGCCTCCACTCACTACTTTCTAAGAGCCTCACACATGCCTGCTGCAGATTCAATCCCCTACCTCTCAAAGTCTCCTTCACACACATTCTTCGAACACTTGGAAGCAAGAGAATGAAGAGAGAGGAGAGAAAAATAAAGAAACTGAAGAAAGAGGAAAACTAAAAAAAAAAAAAAGAGAAGAAGGGAAGGCAGAGTAGGAGGGAGTTAGGAAGGGAGGACCGAAGAGGGAGAGAGTGAGAATAAAAGAAAAAAGGAACCTAAGTAAAAAGAGCTCCCTTCTTTTCCCAACTTAAGACGCCACATTTTCTTGTACGTAAGATGGTCTAGCTTTCATCGAATTATCCACAGGTGAGTTGCGGACCTCATTAAGTCCATTACAAGGCAGGTATCTCAAGTCGTACGCGGGGCCTCGCCTCGCGGTTCCCTCGTCTGGAAACATAGAAAAAGAACCTCTGGTTGACCTCCATAATTATTATTAGAGGTAATACAGTTCCAGGGTAACGGCAGGTAACCAGATATGCTCAAAGAAATGGTCGGGTAGTTCCAGTTTCTTGGACCGTGAGCCAGTCACTAGCGTCAAGGCACCTCCCCACTTGAAGTGGTTGAGCAATTAATGGCACCTTTCTTGTTGTTTCGAGTATTTATCAGGCAACTGACATATGTGCCGAATCGAGGCGTCTTCGTGTTTGTCCGAATGATTTGTAAAGAATGGAAATATCTAATAATTGAAGTACTGGTTACACATCATCAAGGAAGAAGAAGAAATTATACACAGGTTCTTCTCAATTTGTAATGCAGTTATAATTCGCTGATACGGTCAGGAAATATACTTTAAGTTTAGTATGTGACGAGATGTGACCTTCTGACATCCCTTGAAGTCTGTTAAAGCTATATCGTTGATGTATTATAGCGTTAAACATTAAATGGAAATTTTGTATTAATAAGCAGCTCTGGCAGGGGAGAGAGAGAGAGAGAGAGAGAGAGAGAGAGAGAGAGAGAGAGAGAGAGAGAGAGAGAGAGAGAGAGAGAGAGAGAGAGAGAGAGAGAGAGAGGGAGAGAGAGAGAGAGAGAGAGAGAGAGAGAGAGAGTTTGTGTTAAAATGTACATGTAAATAGTTCTTGGTAGAAGAACTTAGTCGCATAGAGATTATCTGCTCATGAATCACTACACTCTAGCTGCCTCTTATTTTGTCTCAGATTCTGACTGTAGATGGTTGATGTTGGGATAACGTTGTAGAGGGTTCTCCGCCCCCCTCCCCTCACTCACTACAGCCAAACTACAAGTTGAACCATCCTGAATGAAGCGATTACCATCAAGTGTAGAGAACACTACACGAAATGTAGCATGATACATGGAAGAAGAGTTTGGCATTTACCTCTAAAATTACTACTACCACCACCACCACCACCACCACCACTACCACCACCACCACCACCACCACTACCACCACCACCACCACCACCACTACCACCACCACCACCACCACCACTACCACCACCACAACTACCAATACTAAAGCCACCACCACTACTACCACCAACACTACCACCACCACTATCACCACCACTACCACCAACACTACCATCACCACTACCACCACCACTACCACCACCACCACTACCATCACCACTACTACCACCACCACAACTACCAATACTAAAGCCACCACCACTACTACTACCGCTGTCAATACTACCAAACCACCCCTATCACCACCACTACCACCAACACTACCACCACCACTACCACCATCACTACCACCACTACCACCACCACTATTACCATCAAGACCACTACCACCACCACCACTACCACCACTACTACCACCACCACCACTACCACCACCACTACCACCACCACTACCACCACCACTACCACCACCACCACTACCATCACCACTACTACCACCACCACAACTACCAATACTAAAGCCACCACCACTACTACTACCGCTGTCAATACTACCAAAACCACCCCTATCACCACCACTACCACCAACACTACCACCACCACTACCACCATCACTACCACCACTACCACCACCACTATTACCATCAAGACCACTACCACCACCACCACTACCACCACTACTACCACCACCACCACTACCACCACCACTACCACCACCACTCCACCACCACTACCACCACCACCACTACCATCACCACTACTACCACCACCACAACTACCAATACTAAAGCCACCACCACTACTACTACCGCTGTCAATATACTACCAAAACCACCACTATCACCACCACTACCACCAACACTACCACCACCACTACCACCATCACTACCACCACCACTACCATCACCACTACCACCACCACTACCACCACCATCACCACCATTACCACCACCACCACCACTACCATCACCACTACCACCACCACCACCACCACCATCACCACCATTACCACCACCACCACCACTACCACCACCACTACCACCACCACCAATACTACCAATACTAAAACCACCACCACCAATACTACCACTACTAATATTACTACCACCACCACCATTACCACCATATTGCGCCCCTTGAATTGCGCCACCACTACCACCACCACCACCACCACCATCACCACCATTACCACCACCACCACCACTACCACCACCACTACCACCACCACCAATACTACCAATACTAAAACCACCACCACCAATACTACCACTACTAATATTACTACCACCACCACCATTACCACCATATTGCGCCCCTTGAATTGCGCCTCAATGTATATAATGTATATTACCATTTTCTATAATTTTATATTGCTAATATTCTCGATAATAGCTAAATCGTTAATATTTTGCTTTATATTATTATTAGACTATTATTTGACTTAGCTATATTTATTAGGTAGGATGTAATATTTTATATGGTGTTGGAGTGTCGTAACTGCCTTGGAGTTGGCAAACTACTGTCTAGTTGCTGGGAGGAGTCAGTCTCTGAACACACCTGAGCTGGGTGGTTGTTCCTCTTCCCTCTCTCTCTCTGGCCTGCTGTCCCTCGTCGAGTCAACACCTCACTCTTATTTCTACTTGTTTTCTCGACATTAGACTCTGTTGGGTAGAGTATGCATTCGTTGGTGAGGCGAATCATACTTCTCAGACCTCTGTGTAACTCTGTTCACAGAGAATAGACTAGACTGATTTTCGACGTTGTTCTGGGTTGTGTGTCACATTGACACTCTGGTAAAACTCAGGTCTCAAGCTATAGCTCTGGACCTAATTCGATAAGGCATCTGTGCACCGCCACAGTTTGGGATTGTTTATGCTGAACCTAGTTTCAGTAGAAAGGGAGTCTTGTGACTGTTTTGGAGGATCTGCTGATGGTCCCCAGTTAGGGTCGATTTTCTATCTCCTTGTTCCTGACGCTGTGTTGCTGTTGCCTGTTATAGTGCTGTTCTGCGAATTGGTCATTTTACTGGACAATCAAGCTGTTCTGATTGTCAGTTTGTTAGAGCAGCTAGCTTAAGAGAAGTTCAGTCGTACACTGGTTGAGTCGAGTCTTAGAATTACCGGGAGCACACTCATACACACATTTATTCTTATTTGTATATATTATTGTAATTACTGACATTGTACCTGATGGTACTTCTGAGTCATTTAGATATATGTGCCCTCAGCACAGACTTATTGTATATGAGAGCAGTGTAGGAGCTACCCTCCTAATTAACCTAATTGATATCTTAATTAATATCTTTATATTTGATTTACTTTGCTATCCTAGATTTTCTCACTTTGTTAATAAACCTTTTAAATATCTGTTTGGTTAGTACCCTATCAGTTGCAATCCTCTTAAGCTATATAATATGTCGGATAACTGAACCAGGATACTGACTTTGTTGCAAAAGCCCAGTAAGAGGCTGGATGCTAGAAGGGCATCCTTTCTAGTGTTCACTGGAGATATCTATTACTAATAGATATCGTGTCATTTTGTAACACACCACCACCACTACCACCACCACTACCACTACCACCACCACCACTACCATCACCACTACTACCACCACCACAACTACCAATACTAAAGCCACCGCTGTCAATTCTACCAAAACCACCACTACCACCATCACTACCACCACCACTACCATCACCACTACCACCACCACTACCACCACCATCACCACCATTACCACTACCACTACCATCACCACTACCACCACCACCACCATCACCACCATTACCACCATCACCACCATTACCACCACCACCACCACCACTACCACCACCACTACCACCACCACCAATACTACCACTACTAATATTACTACCACCACCACCATTACCACCACCACCACAACCACCACTACCACCACCACCACTACCACCAACACTACCTCCACCACCACTACCATCACCACTACCATCACCACTACCACCACCACTGCCACCACCACTACTACCACCACTACCACCACCACCACCATCACCACCATTACCACCACCACCACTACCACCACCACCAATACTACCAATACTAAAACCACCACCACCACTACTACCACTACCAATACTACCACTACTAATATTACTACCACCACCACTATTACCATCAAGACCACTACCACCACCACCACTACTACCACTACCACCACCACCACTACCACCACCACCACTATCACCACCACTACCACCACCACTACCACCACCACTACCACCACCACCACTAACACCACCACTACCACCACCACCACTACCACCACCATTACCACCACTACTACCACCACCACCACTACCATCACCACTACCACCACCCCTACCACCAACACTACCACCACCACTACCACCATCACTACCACCACCACTACCATCACCACTACCACCACCACTACCACCACCACTTCCACCACCACTTCCACCACCACTACCATCACCACTACCACCACCACTACTACCACCACCACCATCACCACCATTACCACCACCACCACCACTACCACCACCACTACCACCACCACCACCAATACTACCCATACTAAAACCACCACCACCACTACTACCACTACCAATACTACCACTACTAATATTACTACCACCACCACCATTACCACCACCATCACTACCACCACCACCACTACCACAACCACTACCACCACCACCACTACCACAACCACTACCACCACCACCACTACCACCACCACTACCACCACCACTACCACCACCACCAATAATACCACCACCACTACCACCACCACCAATTCTACCACCACCACTACCACCACCACCAATACTACCACTACTAATATTACTACCACCACCACTATTACCACCACACCACTACCACCACTACCACCACCACCACTACCACCATCACTACCACCACCACCACTACTATCACCTCTACCATCACCACTTCCACCACCACTACCACTATCACTACCACCACCACTACCACCACCACCAATACTACCACTACTAATATTACTACCACCACCACCATTACCACCACACCACTACCACCACTACCACCACCACCACTATCACTACCACCACCACCACTACCATCACCTCTACCATCACCACTTCCACTACCACTATCACTACCACCACCACTACCACCACCACCAATACTACCACTACTAATATTACTACCACCACCACCATTACCACCACACCACTACCACCACTACCACCACCACCATCACCACCATTACCACCACCACCACTACCACCACCACTACCACCACCACCAATACTACCAATACTAAAACCACCACCACCACCACTACTACCACTACCAATACTACCACTACTAATATTACTACCACCACCACTATTACCACCAAGACCACTACGACCACCACCACTACCACCACCACTACCACCACCACCACCACTACCACCACCACTACCACCACCACCACTACCATCACCACTACCACCACCACTACCACCACCACTACTACCACCACTACCACCACCACTACCACCACCACTACCACCACCACTACCACCATCACTACCGTCACCACTACCACCACTACTACCACCACAACTACCACCACCACCACCACCACCACTACCACCACCACTACCACCACCACTACCACCACCACCAATACTACTAATACTAAAATTACCACCACTGCTACTACCACTACCAATACTACCACTATTAATATTACTACCACCACCACTACCACCATTACCACCACCACCACTACCACCACCACCACTACCACCACCACCACTATCACCACCACTACCACCACCACTATCACCACCACTACCACCACCACTATCACTACCACTGCCACCACCACCACTATCACCATCACTACCACCACCACCACTACCACCACCACTACTACCACCACCACTACTACCAATACTAAAAAATTCACCAGCAGCGAACGCAGCTACAAAAAATCCTAGCAAACAAAATTCCAATCTATACAAATTTTATGCCTGGGGTATCTGCAGGCATGGTATATCTAGTAAAACAAGTGGGACATGCACCTTTGACTACCCCAAAAAATGCCGCAGCTACATGACAACAGGAAGGTGCAACTCCCCTCCCTGTAACTTATTTCGCCCGGAAATGTGTCACTCGTCACTCCATGAAAGAAAATGCTACAACGTATACTGCCAGGCACATCATCTAAAGGGGACAAGAAGACACAGACTAGTGATGTATAGGATATCCGCATCCGCATTCGCATTTTACTGCAAACAGATATCCGCATATGCACCTGCATCCAAATCAGCGGAACATCCGCACAATTTCTTGCATCCGCATCCACTTCTGTAGAACATCCGCACAATTTCTTACAACCGCATCCGCATCCGCAAAATAAGTAAGACATTTTTATACACATCCGCATCCGCGGATATCTAAATTTTCACATCCGATACATCTCTAACACAGACCAGCCAGGCTATGGGAAACAAATGAGGGGAGCCATAACCTCTCCAGAGAAAGAGGTTTTTAAGAGCCAGGAAGGAAAAAAGACTGGCAAGAAATGAGAGAAATCTTACACCAACTGAAAACACTTCTGGAGCAGAGGCACAGTCATTGTCTTCCACTCCAGAACAACAGATATTAGAGCCAATAAGTAAAACCCCCCTAAATTCCATCAATATAAAGACATTTCTCTTTGCAAACATACAGGGTCTAAAGCTGTCAACAAACAAAATTCCTTACATCAAGGGACTGCTCACTGAGTCAAATGCAATGTTTGCAGCATTCACAGAGACCCACATAAAGGATCATTTTGACAACGAAATATGGATCCCAGGTTATAACCTATTAAGACGCGACAGACTAAACAGACAACAAGGGGGGGAAGGTTGGCCTGTACGTCACAGAGTCGCTCATTTGCTCAGAATTACTAAACACCTCAAATGATGTAGTTGAAGTTTTGGCGGTAAAGATTGAAAACCAAAACATTGTCAATATGGTTGTATACAAGCCTCCGGATGCAACTTCCTAGCAATTTCGGGAGCAGCTTTTGAAAATTGACCACTGTCTGGAAAATCTCCCAACTTCTGCCCCAAACATCTTGCTACTGGGAGATTTCAAATTGAGACACCTAAAATGGAGGAGTGTAGCAAATAATATTTTAGGAGAGATTACCCCAAGAGGCAGCTCAGATGAAAATTCACACACACACGACCTATTAAATCTCTGCACCAGCAAATATTAGAGCCTACAAGACTAGAAAATACACTGGACCTTATCTTCACTAACAACGACAATCTGATACGTAATATAACTGTATCAAAGACAATACACTAAGATCACAACATATTAGAGGTACAGACATGTATGTACAGGGCTCCTGACCAGCAAAATGTGATCAGTCATGAGGGTGTCTTCACAAAATTCAACTTCAATAACAAAAATATATAATGGGAACAAGTCAACCATGTCCTAAATGAAACAATCTTTGACTAGAAAAAATAAACTCTGTCGTTCTTGTAAATCTGCTCAAGACACATTCCATTAAGAAAAAAAAAAGAGAAGATGTAAACAGAAAAGAGAGAGACGCTCTCTATACTGATGAAGGCGAAGAATCACAGAGCTCCTTAGAGTGGCCAATATATCTCAAATGCGAAGTGCTGGTCAATGAAATTGCAAATTTCGAACTTAAGCTGAAGGAATCTTACAGACGACAAGAATCGCAGAAAGACCTAAAAGCCATAAAGGAAATTAAAAAAAAAATACTTCTTCTCTTATGATAAATCTAAGGAAAAAACAACATCCAGTATTGGGCCCCTGCTTAGGCACGATGGGACATACACAGATGACAGCCAAGAAATGAGTGAGATACTAAAGTTCCAATATGACTCCAAATGAATTCTTAATGAACGAGACCCAAGATTTGGTCATGCACTCTGCCCCAGACCCAGACTCAAGGAACTTCGTGTTCATCAAAAATTCCAAGAAGCCCCTGTCGTGTGCCTTCAGCATTCTATGGAGAGGGAGCATGGACACAGGGGTCATCCCACACTCACTAAAAACAAAAGACATAGCCCCACTCTACAAAGGTGGCAGTAAAGCAATTGCAAAGAACTACAGACCGATAGCACTAACATCCCATAACATAAAAATCTTTAAAGGGCTCTAAGAAGCAAGATCGCCAACCACCTAGATATCCATCAATTACACAACCCAGGGCAACATGGGTTTAGAGCAGGTCGCTCCTGCTTGTCCCAGCTACTGGACCACTATGACAAGGTCCTGGATGCTGTAGAGGATAAACAAAACACAGATGTAGCATACATAGACTTTGCAAAAGCTTTCGACAAGTGTTACCATGGTGTAACAACGCACAAAATGCGTGATAAAGGAATAACAGGAAAAGTGGGTAGATGGATCTATAACTTCCTGACAGATAGAACACAAAGAGTAACAGTAAACAGAGTAAAGTCTGAGGCAGCTACGGTGAAAAGCTCTGTTCCTTAAGGCACAGTACTCGCTCCCATTCTATTGCTCATCCTCATATCTGACATAGACAGAGATGTAAGCCATAGCTCCGTGTTTTCCTTTGCTGATGACACCCGAATTACCATGACAGTGTCCTCCATCGAAGACACCGCAAGACTCCAAGAGGACATCAACCAAATCTTCATATGAGCCACTCATAACAAAATGAAGTTCAATGAAGAGAAATTTCAACTACTCAGATATGGAAAACTTGAGGAAATTAAAACTGTATCAGGGTATACGACAAAGTCTAACCATACAATAGAGCGAAAAAGTAATGTGAAGGACCTGGGAGTGATAATGTCAGAGAATCTCACCTTCAATGACCACAACACTGTATCTACCGCATCTGCTAAGAAAATTATAGGATGGATAATGAGAACCTTCAAAACTAGGGAAGTCAAGCCCATGATGATTCTCTTCAAATCGCTTGTTCTCTCTAGGCTGGAATACTGCTGTACACTAACTGCTCCCTTCTAGGCAGGCGAAATTGCTAATCTGCAGGGTATACTTTCACGGCACACATAAGTACGATAAGGCACGTAAATTACTGGGAACGGTTGAAGTCCCTTGATTTGTATTCCCTGGAATGCAGGTGAGAGAGATACATGATAATATACGCTTGGAAAATTATAGAGGGATTAGTACCAAACTTGCACACGAAAATCACTCCCTATGAAAGCAAAAGACTAGGTGGGAGATGCAACATTTCCCCAATGAAAAGCAGGGGCGCCATGAGTACACTGATAGACAACACAGTGTCAGGGGCCCAAAACTGTTCAACTGCCTCCCAGCATACATAAGGGGGATAACCAATAGACCCCTGGCTGTCTTCAAGAAGGCACTGGACAGGCACCTAAAGTCAGTACCTGACCAGCCGGACTGTGGTTCGTACGTCAGTTTGCGTGCTGCGAGCAGTAACAGCCAGGTTGATCAAACCCTGATTCACCACGAAGCCTGGTCTCAGACCGAGCTGCGGGAGCGTTGACCCCCCAGGTATACTCTATGTATACCACAACCACTACCAATGCTACCACTTCTAATATTGCTACCAAAACCACAACTACCACCACCACCACTACTACCAATATCAAAACCACAATTACCATTACCATTACTACTAACACCACCACTACCACCATCACCATCATTACCACCACCACTTCTACCAATGCTAAAACCACCACCACTACTACCACTACCAACACCACCACTACAAATACTACTACCACCACCACTACCAAAAGCACTACCACAACCCCCACTACTGCCGCCGTCGCCACCACCATCACTACCAATACTGTCACCAACGCTACCACCACCACCACAACTACCACTACTACTACTTTTACTACTACTACTAATAATAATAGGTTGGTAGACAGCAACCACCCAGGGAGGTACTACCGTCCTGCCAAGTGAGTGTAAAACGGAAACTTGTAATTGTTTTACATGATGGTAGGATTGCTGGTGTCTTTTTCTGTCTCATAAACACGCTGGATAACAGGTATATCTTGCTACTTCTACTTACACTTAGGTCACACTACACAGCATGCACATGCATATATATATATATACATACATACACATATCTAGGTGCTTCTTTTTTTTTTCTTAATAGCTCTTTTTCTTCATTATTTCCTCTATTCTCCATGGGGAAGTGGAAAAGAATCTTTCCTCCGTAAGCCATGCGTGTCTTATGAGGCGACTAAAATGCCGGGAGCGATGAGTTAGTAAAGCCTTCTACCGTATACATTTACTAAAAAAGAGAAGAAGAAATTTTTTATAAAACTGGGATGCTTGAATGTGCGTGGATGTAGTGTGGATGATAAGAAAGAGTAATTGCTGATGTTATAAATGAAAAGAAGTTGGATGTCCTGGGCCTAATCGAAACAAAGATGAAGGGGGTAGGCGAGTTTCAGTGGGGAGAAATAAATGGGATTAAGTCAGGAGTATCTGAGAGAGTTAGAGCTAAGGAAGGGGTAGCAATAATGTTGAAAGATCAGTTATGGAAGGAAAAGAGGGAATATAAATGTATAAATTCAAGGATTATGTTGATCAAAATAAGGGACGGATGCGAAAAGTGGGTCATAATAAGCGTGTATGCACCTGGAGAAGAGAGGAGTGGAGAGGAGAGAGAGAGATTTTGGGAGATGTTAATCGAATGTATAGGAACTTTTGAACCAAGTGAGAGAGTAATTGTGGTAGGGGACCTAAATGCTAAAGTAGGAGAAACATTTAGAGAGGGTGTGGTAGGTAAGTTTGGGGTGCCAGGTGTAAATGATAATGGGAGCCCTTTGATTGAACTTTGTATAGAAAGGGGTTTAGTTAAAGGCAATACATATTTTAAGAAAAAGAGGATAAATAAGTATACAAGATATGATGTAGGGCGTAATAACAGTAGTTTGTTGGACTACGTATTGGTAGATAAAAGACTGTTGAGTAGAATTCAGGATGTACTTGTTTATAGAGGGGCTACAGACATATCGGATCACTTTTTAGTTGTAGCTACAGTGAGAGGAAAAGGTAGATGGGATACAAAGAAAATAGAAGCAGCAAGTAAGAGAGAGGTGAAGGTTTATAAACTAAAAGAGGAGGCAGTTAGGGTGAGATATAAACAACTATTAGAGGATAGATGGGCTAGTGAGAGTGTAGGCAATGGGGTCGAAGATGTATGGGGTAGGTTAAAGAATGTAGTGTTAGAGTGTTCAGCAGAAGTTTGTGGTTACAGGCGAGTGGGTGCGGGAGGGAAGAAGAGAGATTGGTGGAATGATGATGTAAAGAGAGTAGTAAGGGAGAAAAAGTTAGCATATGAGAGGTTTTTACAAAGTAGAAGTGATGCAAGGAGGGAAGAGTATATGGAGAGAAAAAGAGAGGTTAAGAGAGTGGTGATGCAATGTAAAAAGAGAGCAAATGAGAGAGTGGGTGAGATGTTATCAACGAATTTTTTTGAAAATAAGAAAAAGTTTTGGAGTGAGATTAATAAGTTGAGGAAGCCTAGGGAACAAATGAATTTGACAGTTAAAAATAGGAGAGAAGAGTTATTAAATGGAGAATTAGAGGTATCGGGAAGATGGAGGGAATATTTTGAGGAATTGTTAAATGTTGATGAAGACAGGGAAGCTGTGATTTCGTGTATAGGGCAAGGAGGAATAACATCTTGTAGGAGTGAAGAAGAGACAGTTGTGAGTGTTGGGGAAGTTCGTGGGGCAGTGGGTAAAATGAAAGGGGGTAAGGCAGCTGGGATTGATAGGATAAAGATAGAAATGTTAAAAGCAGGTGGAGATATAGTTTTGGAGTGGTTGGTCCTATTATTTAATAAATGTGTGGAAGAGGGTAAGATACCTAGAGAATGGCAGAGAGCGTGCATAGTTCCTTTGTATAAAGGCAAAGGGGACAAAAGAGAGTGCAAAAATTATAGGGGAATAAGTCTGTTGAGTATACCTGGTAAAGTGTATCGTAGAGTTATTATTGAAAGAATTAAGAGCAAGACAGAGAGTAGGATAGCAGATGAACAAGGAGGTTTTAGGAAAGGTAGGGGGTGTGTAGACCAAGTGTTTACAGTGAAACATATAGCTGAACAGTATTTAGATAAGGGTAAAGAGGTGTTTGTGGCATTTATGGATTTGGAAAAGGCGAATGACAGGGTGGATATGGGGGCAATGTGGCAGATGTTGCAGGTGTAAGAAATAGGAGGTAGGTTACTGAAAGCAGTGAAGAGTTTATATGAGGATAGTGAGTCTCAGGTTAGGATATGTAGGAGAGAGGGAGATTATTTCCCAGTAAAAGTAGGTCTTAGACAAGGATGTGTGATATCACAATTGTTATTCAATATATTTATAGATGGGGTTGTAAGAGAAGTGAATGCGCGGGTGTAGGCACAAGTTTTGGGGTTAAAAGATAAAGAATCTAACACAAAGTGGTAGTTGTCACAGCTGCTTTTTGCTGATGACACTGTGCTTTTGGGAGATTCTGAAGAGAAGTTGCAGAGGTTGGTGGATGAGTTTGGTAGGGTATGTAAAAGAAGGAAATTGAAAGTGAATATAGGAAAGAGTAAGGTGATGATTATAACAAAAAGATTAGGTAATGAAAGATTGGATATCAGATTGGAGAGAGAGAGTATGGAGGAGGTGAACGTATTCAGATATTTAGGAGTGGATTTGCCAGCACATGGGTCTATGAAGGATGAGGTGAATCATAGAATTGATGAGGGTAAAAGGGTAAGTGGTGCACTTAGGAGTCTGTGGAGACAAAGAACTTTGTCCGTGGAAGCAAAGAGTTGAATGTATGAGAGTATAGTTATACCAACACTCTTACATGGGTGTGAAGCATGAGTGGTGAATGTTGCAACGAGGAGAAGGCTGGAGGCAATGAATTTGTCATCTCTGAGATCTATGTGTGGTGTGAATATAATGCAGCGAAATCGTAGTGTGGAAATTAGGAGGAGGTGCGGGATTACCAAGACTATTATCCAGAGGGTTGAGGAGGGGTTGTTGAGGTGGTTTGGACATGTAGAAAGGATGGAACAAAGTAGAATGATTTCGAGAGTGAATAAATCTGTAGTGGAGGGAAGGCGGGGTAGGGGGTCGGTCTAGGAAATGTTGTGTGCGAGGGGCTTGGACTTCCAACAAGCATGCGTGAGCGTATTTGATAGGAGTGAATGGAGACAAATGGTTTTTAATACTTGATGTGCTGTTGGAGTGTGAGCAAAGTAACATTTATGAAGGGATTCAGGTAAACCGGCAGACCGGACTTGAGTCCTGGAGATGAGAAGTACAGTGCCGACACTCTGAAGGAGGGGTGTTAATGTTGCAGTTTTATAACTGTAGTGTAAGCATGCCTCTGGCAAGACAGTGATGGCGTTATTGATGATGAAAGTTTTTCTTTTTTGGGCCACCCTGCCTTGGTGGGAGACGGCCCATGTGTTAATAAAAAAATAAAATAATAATAATAATAATATTATTATTATTATTATTATTATTATTATTATTAGTAGTAGTAGTAGTATTATTATTATTAGTATTATTATTATTATTATTATTATTATTATTATTATTATTAGTAGTAGTAGTAGTAGTAGTAGTAGTAGTAGTATTAATATTATTATTATAGTAATATTATAGCATTGGAGATTCATGGAAAGTTTATGAAAAAAACACAAATGTGTGAAATTTTGTTTTTACACAATATAACATCAGATGAGTTATGTATCTGCATATAGTGGTTCAATTTTAAGTATGTCAGAAAACGCCTCAAACTGCTCTGAAACTTCGATGCTTCTAATAAGTAAGAGATGTCCAGCGGCCATTGACAACCTGGGCACTGTATCCAGCGGCCATTGACAACCTGGGCACTGTATCCAACGGCCATAGACAACCTGTGCACTGTATCCAGCGGCCATAGACAACCTGTGCACTGTATCCAGCGGCCATAGACAACCTGTGCACTGTATGCAGCGGCCATAGACAACCTGTGCACTGTATCCAGCGGCCATAGACAACCTGTGCACTGTATCCAGTGGAAACTAAAGATAATCAGGATAGAATCCATGATGATCGAGTTAAGATGAAGAGGATGGACCACAGACTGGACCAGAGGCTGGACCAAAGACTATGACAGAGGCTGGACCAGAGGCTAGGCCAGAGGCTAGTCCAGAGACTAGGCCAGAGGCTGGACCAGAGGTTAGGCCAGAGGCTGGACCAGAGACTATGACAGAGGCTGGACCAGAGACTGAGGCAGAGGCTGGACCAGAGACTAAAGCAGAGGTTGGGCCAGAGACTGAGGTAGAAGCTGGACCAGAGACTAAGGCAGAGGCTGGACCAGAAACTGAGGTAGAGGCTGGACCAGAGACTGAGGCAGAGGTTGGACCAGAGACTGAGGTAGATGCTGGACCAGAAACTAATTCAGAGGCTGGGCCAGAGACTGAGGTAGAAGCTGGACCAGAGACTAAGGCAGAGGCTGGACCAGAGACTGAGGTAGAGGCTGGACCAGAGACTGAAGCAGAGGTTGGACCAGATACTGAGGTAGATGCTGGACAGAGACTGAGGCAGAGGTTGGACCAGAGACTGAGAAAGAGGTTGGACCAGAGAATGAAGTAGAGGCTGGACCAGAAACTGAAAAAGAGGTTGAACCAGAGACTGAGATAGAGGCTAGGCAAGAGGCTGAGGCTGGTCCAGAGGCAGAGGCTAGGGCAGAGATTGAGGCAGAGGCTGGACCAGAGACTGGGCCAGAGACTGAGGCAGAGGCTGGACCAGAGACTGAGGCAGAGGCTGGGCCAGAGACTGAAAAAGAGGCTGGACCAGAGACTGAAAAAGAGGCTAGACCAGAAAATGAAAAAGAGGTTGGACCAGAGACTGAGGTAGAGGTTGAGCCAGAGGCTGAGGCAGAGGCTGGACCAGAGGCTGGGTCAAAGACTGGACCAAAGGCTGGGCCAGAGACTGAGGCAGAGGCTGGGCCTGGGACTAAACCAGAGACTGGACCAGAGGCTGGGCCAGAGACTGAGGCAGAGGCTTGGACAGAGGCTGAGGCAGAGGCTGGACCAGAGGCTGGGCCAGAGACTGAGGTAGAGGCTGGGCCTGAGACTAAACCAGAGACTGGACCAGAGACTGGACCAGAGGCTGGACCAGAGGCTGGGCCAGAGACTGAGGTAGAGGCTAAGACTCCCTTCCACAACGCTCACAATATGTCAAGTCCACTGAACTGTCATATTACTGATAACATTCAATGCCTACAAGTTGATAAAAAAAAATAGAAACATGTGCAACACTTGGGCAGTAATATTGCCGACATTCCTGTGTTGCAAATGTGTCTTACTCGCCAACAACCTGGTTAGGACAGTCAAGAGTCCAAGAGCCGGAGCTCCTAATAGTAGATATGTATACACGCGCTTACATGTAAGTTGCTTACTGCTCCAAGACTTTCCCAACATCTTTTTCCCAGAGCAAACCCCATAGTTCATGACCACTTTCATTATCTAAACTACATTTCTCGATGATCATTTTATCCGACAGCATTGATATAAACTCCCGAGGTGCGGAACCGCGCTCTTAACCGACCTAAATGCCGCAATTAAGGACACAATGGGCGGATTACACTTAATACTGGAGCGGATTACACTTAATGCTGGAGCGGAAGCTACGACGCTGTAAGACTGGACTTATTGTTCAATTTAAAATGCGCAGCGCCTCGCAGCCTGAAGGCACAGCTGCCTGGATGGTATCACAGCAGCTGGACCCAGCTCTGCTCTCTGCTGCCTGGATGGCGTACCAGCAACTGGACCCAGCTGTGGTCTCTTATGCCTGGATGGTGTACCAGCAGCTGAACCCAGCTGTGGCTCCTGCTGCGTGGATGGTGTACCAACAACTGGATCCAGCTGTGCCCTCTGCTGCCTGGATGGTGTCCTAGCAGTTGGACTCAGCTGTGCCCTCTGCTGCCTAGATGGTGTGACAGCAGCTGCGCCCAGCTGCACTCAGCTGGATTTAGCTGTTCTAAAAAAAACTGTTTTTCCCTTTCAAAGTTTTTACAATCCAAATTTTTTATCCATTTTTCCCGTAATCACTTTATCCAGTGTTTTAATATCCATTGAACTAGACTTTTTACCGTAAGAAAAGCAAATAACGTGTGGGTGACGCAGTCCATGGAATGGTGACAGCTCGACCCTCCGCCCACTTGTTGTGGTCTCGATCACTGGTCAGTCAGGCTCTTGTTGAACGTCAGTTTTTATTTTTGTAAATATCAACACTTGTCAGGACGAGGACTGTGTAGTTTAGAGCAGTGTTGTTCCCAAACGTTTACGTCCACCACTGAAAGTATTGAATCACATTCGCCTCGCGACCCAGTGATGTCACTCATACAATTTCTATTTTTCAAGATAAATCCACGAAAAGTCTTTAGAAATTTTAAGGTCTTTATTTCTAAACGTAGCTGAGTCAACTTACTGACCCATAGTAAATCATCGGTTTACGTAATAAACTCGTTCCAGAATGCTGTTCAAGTGCCTTTACCAAACGAATTTATTCCTATAAGGAATAATGTCCTATAAGGTCCACTGTAATCGGTCCCGCTCGCCACTTACTACCTGGAGTTTACCTGGAGAGAGTTCCGGGGGTCAACGCCCCCGCGGCCCGGTCTGTGACCAGGCTAGAGTAAATCATCGTTTAACTGCCCCACCTCCCGAAAACCGGGTTCTGGTAAGAGTTACCAAGAAAGGTATGTTTCAGTACGGTATATTGACGTATATTTACTAGTCAAAAATCACAACGTAGTTAATAATAATGGTAGAATTACGGACAAAATGTGAGGCAACACAGATGCAACTAATGTGACATTCTATTATGGCAAAATTTCGCTCTCCTGGAGAGCGAAACGTTGCCACAATAAAATGTTCACAGATGCATCTGTGAACATTTACCTAACACAGCAGAGTTGTTTTTTCATTGTTTTTGCATCTCGTTGTGGTCCTTTATATTTCGTCTCGCAAGTAATGAAAATGTTACGTGTAGAACTAAGACCTGTCAGGGGTCCGTGAGACAAAAATTCTGGCTTGGGTTTGGGAACCCCTGGCGTGGGGCTCTGGTGGCCTGGTGGCTAAAGCTGTCGCTTCACACGGCGAGGGCCTGGGTTCGATTCCCAGCCAGGGTAGAAACATTGGGCGTGTTTCTTTACACCTGTTGTCTATGTTCCCCATCAGTAAAATGGGTACCTGGGTGTTAGTCGACTGGTGTGAGTCGCATCCTGGGACACTGACCTAATTTGCCCGAAATGCTCAGCATAACAAGGGGCTTTCTATGTAATAGTAGTATGTAGTAAAATAAAGATATTATTATTATATTATTATTAATGCTTGTGTTATATAGTTTATACAGAGGAAAGAAGAGTAAGATGTTATAACAGGTGACTGGATATTACGAGCACTGGTGTAGACTCTTGACTTGCACACCTTCAAGTACAATGATAACCAATTAAGAACAAGCAAAAAGGCAGCAGAGAGAATAAATGATTGTATTTCCTTCACCAAAATGAGCTGGTATTTGGAGTATACGTAGCCTATGTACAGTATTTACAGCTATGCACAATGAGGCAAAAATGCAAGCACAAGAGATAATGAGAACCGTAGCGACCAGCAGTGAAGACAAGTCTGCCGAAGCTGCTTTATTAGCGTCCCACGTCGCTACACACCTTTGGTGGGCTTCCTTGTGATTGGCTGGTTGAACCAAGGTACTGGTATAACGATGGGGCCCCTGCTCGTTAAACCCTCAGCACCTGGTTCACTGGACGGGAGGCATGCCCATATGGGTGTGTGATGTACGCCGAATAAAATGTAATTTAACCAGTTCAGATGACTGGCCTCAACAGCTCACTGAAGCAGAGGGCTCTGCCTAGCATTGGCAAGTAGGGATTTTAAATGTTCGACGCAGTGTTGGAGTGTGTGCAAGGTGACTTTCAGGAAGGGATTCAAGGAAACCGGTTAAGCGGACTTGAGTCCTGGAGGTGGGAAGTACAGCTGGCAAAGCTCTCACTCCACACGCGGAGGGCCCGGGTTCGATTCCCGGCGGGGTGGAAACATTTCGACGCGGTTTCCTTACGCCTGTTGTCCTGTTCACCTAGCAGCAAATAGGTACCTGGGTGTTAGTCGACTGGTTTGGGTCGCATCCTGGAGGACAAGATTGAGGACCCCATTGGAAATAAGAGACAGTCCTCGATGACGCACTGACTTTCTTGGGTTATCCTGGGTGGCTAACCCTCCGGGGTTAAAATCTTATCACACTGGAGGAGGGGCGGGGATGTTGCAGTTCGGATGGGCATTTGAATTTTGAGTGATGTCAGCGCCCTTGTGATAACACTGCTCTTAATTAAAAAATAATGATAAATGTGTATAGTATCCAACGAGAACGTATGTTCTCAAACCACGTGACCTGTTATAAACGACTAGAAAAAGCTTGGTGCTGGCTATTATATCTTATAATTTCATACTTGAGGGTAGGGTGGGGGTGGCACTGACCACAGACCACATTCTAAGGGAAACCGTGGCCGGTGACACATCGGCACTACGCTACTCTGAGAACTCTCTCCCTGCTTTAGTTGCTCTCTTGCAACACTGCACAGATCCTGATGACGCACTGAGAAGTGTGAAAGTACTTCAGATAAAGATTTACACCCCCCCCCGTGGCTTGTGTGTGTGTGTGTGTGTGTGTGTGTGTATGTGTGTTGTGCCGAATAGGTAAAACTTGCGATTTCGGCTTAATTAGCAACACTCTTTTTGCCGAATAAAACAAGCAAAAATTTGTGTCTGCAATAATTTCGCAAAAATCATTCAGAACCTAACGAAAAAAATATATTTCATTGTGTTTGTTTATTATTAAATTATTGTAAACTTATCTAAAATATATTTAGCTGGATTTGGCTAAATTAAATTGCCCTTGATATATAGTTAGGTAAGTTTTCTAAGGGTCTTTTGGTACAAAATTATTATTTTTTACATTAACATAAATGAAAAATATATATCTTGAAACGTATAAGAGAAAATTTTAGAAAGGACTTAAATGAGTTCTTGCTAAATGACCAATATTATATATATATATATATATATATATATATATATATATATATATATATATATATATATATATATAGGTAGGTTGGTAGACAACAGCCACAGAGGGAGGTACTACCGTCCTACCAAATGAGTGTGAAACACAAGCCTGTAATTGTTTTTCATGATGGTAGGATTGCTGGTGTTTTTTTCTGTCTCATAAACATGTTAGGTTGCAGGTATGTCTTGCTACTTCTACTTACACTTAGGTGACACTACACATGAATGTACAAGCATATATATACTAACCTCTCTGGGTGTCTTCAATTTTCTCCCTAGTTCGGGTTCACTCGCTGCCCAGCCTTGGCCGTGGCAGGTGGTCTGGTCTGCCCTCTTGTGGAGCAGTGGTAACTACTTGTTTTCAAAGCAGGATGGCGGAGCAGTATCGACGGCGCATTAACACTGTCTGTGTGGAGCTTGTTCGTGGGGCTATTTATCCAAATAACGCAACTCTCCTGTTACCAGCTATCATTAGAGACACGTATGGCATCGACAAGGGCGATATTTACGGCATAGCCCTCAACGGCAGTGTGAGAATCTTCGTGAAGCTCATGACAACACAGGTGTATGAGACGCTTGTTGACACGTTTGAGGATAGACGTCTACAGGTCAACGAGTCGGTGGAGGTTAAATTGAAAGATGTATCACGACAATATACTTGGATTCGTATACGTAACCTACCGTTTGAGGCCGACGAACATGATGTGAGAGAGGCCTTTAAGGTTTATGGAATCATTCATTATGCCGTCATGGGTAGATGGTCCGACGGTTTCTACGAAGGAACACCGGAGGGATCTTTCAATTTGAAAATGACGCTGAGGAGGGCCATACCTTCCTACGTAGTGTTGCCTGACTTTAGAACGCAGGTTTACGTCACTTATGTGGGTCAACGTAGAACTTGTCGTATATGTAGCTCATATGATCACATTGCAGCTGAGTGTGCTAAGCAGGGAGGGGACAGGATGACAGGCATACTGTTGGGGCTGTGGATGAAGGCACACAGAGACAGATGGACGGTGTGGGCGTGAGAGGAACTGCAAAGTGGAGTGATATTGTGCAGGCATCAGTGGATGTGTGTCAGACACTACCGGATGACGAGCAAAGGACAGTGGAGCGAAAAGTGGAGAATGCGGATGTAGAGCTGGATTTAGGTATTGTGGAGAGATCCCAGAGATGCTGTGTGGCTGTTGGACGGCTCGCAACGTCAGGTGCAGGTGGGCTCGAATGAGACGGTGGAGGAAATACTGTGTGTGGTGGACGGACTGGGGGACAACTGTCCTGAGATTACCAATCTGAGTGTGCAAAAGGTGCCAGTAATGGTACATAATGAAGATAGGGGACCTGATATGGAGGTTAGTTTTGGATCTAGGAAGAGAGCCATGATTATGGAGGAGGACGATGTTCTCCACCAGCTCAGAGGAATTGTAAAAGGCTTTGGTGGACGTTAAGCAAAGTTCACCTAACAGTGTGAGCGGAACCAGTGGGGTGCAGGGAGTGCTGGATATTGATACGGATCCTATAACTGAACAGGGTGATTTGCAATCTGTGGGGAGGAGATATGTCAGGTCTAAAGGTAAACCCTCTATTTTATATTCAGGTGCATCGGGCTATGACCCGATACGTCAGGACACATATATATGATGATATATTAACTCTTTGATGTATTTTGACGAGGTTGGATGTGTTAATAAGCATGATTATTTCTATATTGTCCATGTCATATATTTTTGTACGTGTATAGCTTCAGTGTTGTGAGCTTCTTGTATAACAGACACTTTCTAGTGTGTTATAGTTTTGTAAATAATTGTTAATTTGGTAGCATTTTGACTAGGTGACTTTTTATTTTCATACGTAGTGTCAAGGGTAATTTGCTTTTGATGTGATTTGGGTGCTAACCGGCACTAGGTGTGTGAATTATATAAGTTTTTTATTTTATAGAGAGAATATACAGGGATAAGGTACGGGATAGGGTGTAGGTTGGTATAAGTTATGTGTTAAGGTGTCAATTAGTCCTGTATGAGGGACCAGTTGTTCCATGTCCTGTCCTTAAAGGGGGGGGGGAGGTCGCTATGGGCGGGAATGGCTTGTTTCACCTTCATCTAATATATGTTGTACATTATGTACTTTGTGTCATGTGGAATTTTGCTCTAGGGTTTCTGTTCATAATGAAAGACCTAGCTGCTCCTGTCTGTGAACTATATGTTGTTAGTGGGATATGTAAGGTGATGTTCTTTTGTGTGGTGTATTTGGTTTCTGATGTATTCATGTATGGTTTTCAATAAAATATAAAAAAAAAAGTTCTGGTTTTTCTTTTTGTCTGCTTATCTCCATGGGAAAGTGGAAGAGAATTCTTCCTCCGTAAGCTATTCATGTTGAAGGAGGCGACTAAATGCCGGGAGCAATGGGATAGTAACCCCTTCTCCTGTATAAACTACTAAAATCAAGAATTTTATTTTATAAAGTTGGAATGTTTGAATGTGCGTAGATGTAGTGCGAATGATCAGAAAGAAATGATTGATAATGTTATGAATGAAAAGAAGTTGGATGTCCTGGCCCTAAGCGAAACAAAGCTGAAGGAGGTAGGCAAGTTTCAGTGGGGAGAAATAAATGGGATTAAGTCAGGAGTATCTGAGAGTGTTAGAGCTAACATTAATTTAATAATAAACAAACACAATGAAATATTTTTTTTTCGTTAGGTTCAGAATGATTTTTGCGAAATTATTGCATACACAAAATTTCGCTTGTCTTATATGGCAAGAAGAGCGTTGCTATTTAAGCCAAAATCACAAGTTTTACCTAATCGGCACGACATATATATATATATATATTTTTTTTTTTTTTTTTTTTACATATAAATGCTTTATTAATAGACAGAATACATTTATAAAACACACAAACATGAACATGAATAAAATGGTACAATATGTCAAAGATTATGAATCTCCTCCAGCTCCTCCGAAGCCGGACGCGAGCCGAGTATGCAGCATGCGTTTCCCCTCTGGATGGCCACGCTGAGACGCTGGAACATAAACGTGGCTGCCCTTGGGTCCCTGGTGGTGTCGATGAGTCTGGAACCCAGTTCTTTAAGGAAACGTGTTGCATTTTTTCCCCACGCTCCCAAGGTCTCTGATCCCACTGGGACAAATTTATACTGTTGGTTTATGTCCCTGTACTTGCCGATCTTGTACTCCTCTCTGTGGTCAGCAGCTCCTCCCTGTCGCCCAACACTGTGATGGATGTAGGTGTCAGCCAGTGTCAACACGCAGGTATAATCCCATGCTAAGAGCTTGCCATTCTTCCAAGGATAGATGGTGATCCCGTCGGGGCGGTTTGCTGGGTTGTGGGCGTTGTTGGCTGCTAGTGATCGAGGCTCTCTCTCGGCTGGGCATCAAGCTGTAGCGAGGGTTCTCTTTATGATGTCGTTGACCTCATTGTGTCTTGCATGCCAACCCTTGGTTTTAGAACAGTTAAGACCATGTAGACCATATTGGTCGGCTTGCGCATCGCTGCAAATACACGTATATTCCGTGTGAATAGGGGGAGCAAGGCGCAGAGCCACTGCAATACGAAGGGTCTTAGGGTCCAGGCGTGTTCCCATGGCCGAAATGGGAACTGTTTGGAGGAAGTCCCCAGAGTGATGTGCACTCACGGCTAGGAGACGGGCAGTCTCCTGTCTGATGTTACGGCCCTGAGCATATTGGCAAGTATCTTTTCAACAATGGGGCTGTCCCAGCTTGACTGTTTGTAGGCCAGTTCTTCACTAGGTTTTGGTGTTGGAGCAGCAAGAGTCTCCCATTCAGTGATGGCACTGGTGTAGCTAGGGTCCTGTATTCCTGCTGAATCACTGAGGTTGTATGGAAGAATTTGTTTTATTAGCTCATTTGATGCTATGGAAGAGGATAAGAAGGCTGGTAGGGCAATCTGGGAGGATTTGCGTACTCCCAGCCCCCCAAGCCTGACTGGAAGTGAGGCTTGCAACCACTGTCCATCTTCGAGGGAAAGATTCAATACACTCTCTAGCATGGTCTTGAGGAGAGAGTCATATTCCTCGAGTTTCGGGCTGTTGAAGGCTGGGGAGCATCTCAGGAAGTATGTAAGTTTTGGGATTGACAGGCACCTGGTGAGTAGGTAGAAGGCATCATGTGTATCGATGTCTTTCATCCTACCTTCCATCGTCCTGAGGTCGGAGATTTTTTTTTCCAGGACCAGATCGATGGCATTGGGCCCAATATATATATATATGTAGTCCCACATCACCTGCTTGTCGTCTGTCCAGGCTTGAAGAGTGATATCATCTGGACGCTTTTGGCTGCCATCAGATCTGCATAGTTGGGGTGGCTTCCTTACTGCTCGGCATCCGGCTGTTGTGATGCTCCTCTATCACTTGTTGATTGACTGAGATGATTTTACATTTGGATGGATTCAGGATGAGACCCATTTCCTGTCCCCATGTCATCACCTGTGTAAGATCATCTAGAAGGGACTCCTTTGTACCTGCTACTGTGCCATAATCCAGGAACCAGATGTTTAGCTCACTTGTAAATCTGACTGTGATTTCCCTAACTGCTATACAGAAGAGAAATGGTGCGAGAGGGTCCCCTTGCTGGACACCCTCTGATGATGTGATTTCATGCTCTCCAAACAGGAGCATTGATTCCTTGCTATATCCAGCTGAAACAAAAGGGAAGAGACCTGGGAAATGTTCTTGTACAGCTGCTAATACTATGTCTCTTTTCAGGATATTAAATGCATTCTTGAAATCTAATTTAACCACTGCATTGTCCTCAGGCAGATTGTCGATATACACCCTTGTTGCATGAACTGCTGCTTCACTTCCTTGAGAGACCCCAAAGCCAAGCTGGTTTGGTTGAAGCATGATGGCTGCCTCTGCGCGAATACTTCTGACAGCAGCTTTAGAAACGAGGCGGTGAAACGTGTTGCCCACTGCGATTGGCCTAATTCCTCCATCCTTCTTTTTTAAGGGCACAAAGTGATGCTCCAAAAAAGAAAGGTTTAATTTCGTCAGGAATCAGACCATCCAAGGAATTGTTGACGAACCTTGTGATCTCTGAAAGCAGTGTCTCTGCAATCTCCCCGATAACTGGATTAACCATTTCCTTTAAATGCTGTGGCCTTATTCCAGTGTAACCCCCAGCAGAGCCGGACGGGAATGACATTATTGCTTTGTAAATGTCCGAGTCTTGCACAATCAGTGGTTCCACAGTGGGGACAGAGGTGTTGGAACTGTTGGTACCCCTGGTTTCCCTGGCAGGGTGCTTTCCTCTAAGTGCTTCAGCAGTGTCAGCATCCCTGGGGGCAACTGTATCTTCACTGGTGATAATTCTGATTGCTCCCACTGTGTTGCCCTCTTCAATTTTCTTGCTCACTTGGACTCTGATTTTTCGCTGTCAGTGGAGTGAGTGGGGGTTCTGCCTCTCCCATTTTTGTATTGATGGGGAAGGTGAATGAGGTTATCAGCTCTAGGAAAGTCTCTTAAGGATTTAATGATCATTGAGGCTAGCCTCTTTCCCCTTCTTTCCGGCACAGCTAAGCAGACATTGCCAAAAAGTAGCAAGTTGTGCCATGCCTTGATGGTTGGTGGAGCATTTAGGATAGCAGAACCATCGTTTACTTTTATTAAGAGGTCCGTAAGTTTCCCAGCTGCGTGTGGACGGGCTGCTTTGGGAATATGTGTGAGTGTCCTGATACCTGTTGCTTTAATTGCTTCCAGGATATTATCTGATGAGATGAGATCTGTTGGAGTGGGTTCAGGTGCCTGAAGTGGCTTTGGGTTATCACATTCCACAGAAGGACATCCTGAACCCGGGCAGCTACCATGTTTGCGGAGGAAACCATTAGAGTTGAGACAACGAAGCTGTAAACACGACGGACACTTGCCTCTCCTAGTATTGCCAGCCGTGCCATTTCCCTGGCTGCTCGCTTCCTCCTGACTGGCATTCATTTGGCTAAGTAGACTGTAAGAGTGGAGTAAGACATGCTGGGTGGGTAAGGTGCGTGGAAGGTAGTGAACTTGATGGTGGTTGCCTGGTAGGGCTTGAGGGGTGTGCTGGGTTGTTGGGAGGGGGAGGCGCAGGTAGTTGGGTAGGGGTTGCCAGGGGAGAGGAGTGAGGGGAGTACACTACACATGGACTTGCACTCTATATATTGTTCACACTGTCTTACAATACACACAACATTATTTCTTTCCCATGTACGTCATGAAAGATGTGGGTATGTGCACTGTTGAACACCAGTGTCTTCCCTCACCACCTACACAGTGCCTCTTCACTCTCCCCCGTGGCGTGGGGGAGGAGGCACTGGTCACTCCCTCGTTAACATTAACCACACATTGTTTTTCCATAACATATGCCTCTAATTATGCCATGCATCGACACGTAATCATTTCTAGGTTAACTGGAAGCATGGCGCATGGTGCTGGAGGTTGATGTATTTATGAGAGATTTCCGAGGTTTGTATATGCGATAATCTTGGCCGCCACTCCCACACAGTGTAGGCCTTATTCTCCCCCATCCACACTGGACATGTTCCACACTACCACCACTCACCAACCTTCACAAACTGTACATCATTTTCCCTATTTGCGTTGAAACGATGCACTGTAATGTTTTCTCACTGCACTGGAATCTTCCCAAAGTATTCACACTGAGTCCTGTTCAGTCTTAGATCTGGTCAGCCTCGTTGATCAGTACTTATCCTTGAAAATCCCACAGCTAGCCCGCCACAAGTCTTGCCGTGCCAGCGCCTGGCACACACACACACACACACACACACACACACACACACACACACACACACACACACACACACACATACACACACACACACATATATATATATATATATATATATATATATATATATATATATATATATATATATATATATATATACATATATATATATATATATATATATATATATATATTATAAACACTGATCTCTGGCCAGGAGACTCGACTACGAACCTTGTGACAGAACGCAGTGCTTACCGACCACCACACTGGACCAATACCTTGGCATCCAGCTCACGCTAGACGTTGATCCAAGGCACCAGCTTTCAGGCAGGTGGCTTACAGCTTTCATCATCCCTGCATGCATCGACACAACTCGAGATTTATACAATGCTAGGAATTGCAAGAGCAGGCGAAATATTCACAAACACTGATCTCTGGCCGACGGAGACTCGACCCTACGAACCTTGTGACGATGAAAGCTGTAAGCCACCTGCCTGAAAGCTGGGTGCCTTGGATCAACGTCTAGCGTGAGCTGGATTTCAAGGTATTGGTCCAGTGTGGTACGGTCGGTAAAGCACTGCGTTCCTGTCACAAGGTTCGTAGAGGTCGAGTCTCCGTCGGCCAGAGATCAGTGTTTGTGAATATTTCGCCTGCTCTTGCGAATTCCTAGCATTGTATAAATCTCTAGTTGTGTCGATGCATGCAGGGGATGAGATGAAAGCTGTAAGCCACCTGCCTGAAAGCTGGGTGCCTTGGATCAACGTCTAGCGTGAGCTGGATGCCAAGGTATTGGTCCAGTGTGGTACGGTCGGTAAAGCACTGCGTTCCTGTCACAAGGTTCGTAGGGTCGAGTCTCCGTCGGCCAGAGATCAGTGTTTGTGAATATTTCGCCTGCTCTTGCGAATTCCTAGCAATATATATATTATATGTATATATATATATATATATATATATATATATGTATATATATATATGTATATATATATATATATATATATATATATATATATATATATATATATATATATATATATATATATATATATATATTAAATAATGTGGTACAGAAGATTTAAGAGATACAGTGTTGATATAAAGATGGCATATACACTACATGAGGTGTGAGAGATACATGTCTGGTACATGTTGTTACGTGTTTGTCACTGATTATGATGCGAAAATCTCATCCAGCTCCTCAGAGCTGGAGCGTGTGCCCAAAATACAGCAGGCATTACCCCTCTGAACAGCAGCGCTCAGTAGCTGGAACAGAAAACTAGCTGCCCTGGGATCCCTAGTTACCCTGATGAGTCTTTTGCCTAGCTCCTTATGGAACTTAGATGCACTCTTTCCCCATGAGTGTGTGTGTGTGTGTGTGTGTGTGTGTGTGTGTGTGTGTGTACTCACCTAGTTGTACTCACTTCGTTGTGGTTGCAGGGGTCGAGTCATAGCTCCTGGCCCCGCCTCTTCACTGGCCGTGTGTGTGTGTGTGTGTGTGAAATAATTTCTACCAATCGACAGATGATCCAGAATATTAGTACTGTTTTATCAATATCACGAGCCAATGATCCAGCCAACAGTACTTTCCTTGGTGCTCCTCTTGGACCTAGTGCCATTGATCTGATCCTAGAAAAGAATATATCAGATCTCAGGACGATGGAAGTCAGGATGAAAGACATTGATACACATGATGCCTTCTACCTACTCACCAGGTGACTGTCAATCCCAAAATTTGCCTACTTCCTGCCTTCAGCAGTCCGAAACTCAAGGAATATGAATACCTCCTTAAGACCATGCTAGAGAGTGTATTGAATCTTTCCCTCGAAGATGGACAGTGGTTGCAAGCCTCACCTCCAGTCAGACTTGGGGGGGCTGGGAATCCTTCCAGATTGCCCTACCAGCTTTCCTATCCTCTTCCATAGCATCAAACAAGTTAATAAAACAAATTTTTCTGGACAACCTCAGTGACTCAGCAGGAATATAGGACCCTAGCTACGCCAGATCCATCACTAAATGGGACACTCTCGCTGCCCCAGTACCAAATCCTATTGTAGTACTGCCTTACAAACAGTCAAGATGGGATGGTCCCATCGCTGAAAAGGTATTGGCGAACATGCTTAAGGATGTAACATCAGACAGGGACTTCTTTCAAACAGTTCCCATTTTGGCAATGGGAACACGCCTCGACCCTAAAACTCTCCGTATTGTGGTGGCTCTTTCCCTCTCTGCCCCAATTCACACGAAATATATGTGTATTGGCACCAATGTGCAAGCCGACCAATATAGTCTTAAATGCTCCAAAACCAAGGGTTGGCACGCAAGACACAATGAAGTCAACGACATCATAAAGAGAAGCCTTGTTAAAGCTGGATGCCCAGCCGAGAGACAACCCCTATCACTAGCGGCCAACAATACTCACAACCCAGCAAACTGCCCTTATGGGACCACCATCTATCCTTGGAAGAATGGAACGCTTTTAGCATGGGACTATACCTGCGTGTCGACGCTGGCTGACACCTACACCCATCACAGTGATGGGCGACAGGGAGGAGCTGCTAATCACAAAGAGAAGTGCAAGATTGGCAAGTACAGAGACAAAAGCCAACAGTATCAAATTGTGCCTGTGGGATCAGAGACCTTGGGATCATGGGAAATAAACGCCACACGCTTCCTTAAAGAACTGGGTTGCAGAATCAACACCACCAGGGGCCAGAGGGCGGCCACTTTCATGTTCCAGCATCTTAGTGTGACTATCCAGAGGGAAAATGCTTGCTGCATACTTGGCTCGCATCTTGCTTCGGAGGAGTTGAGGAGCTGGAGGAGATTCATAATCTTTGATATAATGTACCAATGTATTCATGTTTGTAATTTATTTTTCAGTGTATTATGTTTATTAATAAAGTTCACATAGAATATAGGGGGATGGAAGGGAAAGAAAATATTCAAACGGCTCCGGGGAGAACCTTAAGTTTTCCCTGAAGTACGTTTATTCTCTTCTCTGAGGATGAGGGTCCCCAGCAAAGTTCTAGAGGTGGTACCTCCCAATATATATATATATATATATATATATATATATATATATATATATATATATATATATATATATATATATATATATATATATATATATATATTCAAGGATTATGTGGATTAAAATAAGGGTCGGATGCGAAATGTGGGTCATAATAAGCGTGTATGCACCTGGAGAAGAGAGGAATGTAGAGGAGAGAGAGAGATTTTGGCAGATGTTAAGCGAATGTATAGGAACTTTTGAACCAAGTGAGCGAGTAATTGTGGAAGGGGACCTAAATGCTAAAGTAGGAGAAACATGTAGAGAGGGTGTGGTAGGTAAGTTTGGGGTGCCAGGTGTAAATGATAATGGGAGCCCTTTGATTGAACTTTGGATAGAAAGGGGTTTAGTTGTAGGTAATATATATTTTAAGAAAAAGAGGATAAATAAGTATACAAGATATGATGTAGGGCGTAATGACAGTAGTTTGTTGGACTACGTATTGGTAGATAAAAGACTGTTGAGTAGACTTCAGGATGGACATGTTTATAGAGGGGCCACAGATATATCAGATCACTTTTTAGTTGTAGTTAAAGTGGGAGTAAAAGGTAGATGGGATACAAGGAAAATAGAAGTAGTAAGTAAGAGAGAGGTGAAGGTTTATAAACTAAAATAGGAGGCAGTTAGGGTGAGATATAAACAACTATTGGAGGATAGATGGGCTAGTGAGAGTGTAGGCAATAGGGTCGAAGATGTATGGGGTAGGTTAAAGAATGTAGTGTTAGAGTGTTCAGCAAAAGTTTGTGGTTACAGGAAAATGGGTGCAGGAGGGAAGAAGAGCGATTGGTGGAATGATGATGTAAAGAGAGTAGTAAGGGAGAAAAAGTTAGCATATGAGAGGTTTTTACAAAGTAGAAGTGGTGCAAGGAGGGAAGAGTATATAGAGAGAAGAAAAGAGGTTAATAGAGTGGTGAAGCAATGTAAAAAAAAGAAAGTGTTGAAGTGAGATTAATAAGTTGAGGAAGCCTAGGGAACAAATGGATTTGACAGTTAAAAATAGGAAAGGAGAGTTATTAAATGGAGAGTTAGAGGTATCGGGAAGATGGAGGGAATATTTTGAGGAATTGTTAAATGTTGATGAAAGCAGGGAAGCTGTGATTTTGTATATACGGCAAGGAGGAATAACAACTTGTAGGAGTGAGGAAGAGCCAGTTGTGAGTGTGGGGAAAGTTAGTGAGGCAGTGGGTAAAACGAAAGGGGGTAAAGAAGCTGGGATTGATGGGATAAAGATAGAAATGTTAAAAGCAGGCGGGGTTATTGTTTTGGAGTGGTTGGTGCTATTATTTAATAAATGTATGGAAGAGGGTAAAGTTCCTAGGGACTGGCAGAGAGCGTGTATTGTTACTTTGTATAAAGGCAAAGGGGACAAAAGAGAGTGCAAAAATTATAGGGGAATAAGTCTGTTGAGTATACCAGGTAAAGTGTATGGTAGAGTTATTATTGAAAGAATTAAGAGAGCAGGATAGCATATGAACAAGGGGGCTTTAGGAAAGGTAGGGGGTGTGTAGACCAAGTGTTTACAGTGAAACATATAGGTGAACAGTATTTAGATAAGGGTAGAGAGGTTTTTGTGGCATTCATGGATTTGGAAAAGGGGTATGATAGTGTGGATAGGGGGGCAATGTGGCAGATGTTGCAGGTGTATGGAATAGGAGGTAGGTTATTGAAAGCAGTGAAGAGCTTTTATGAGGATAGTGAGGCTCAGGTTAGAGTGTGTAGGAGAAAGGGAGATTATTTCCCAGTAAAAGTAGGCCTTAGACAAGAATGTGTGATGTCACCGTGGTTGCTCAATATATTTATAGATGGGGTTGTAAGAGAAGTGAATGCGAGGGTCTTGGCAAGAGGAGTGGGGTTAAAAGATTAAGAATCAAATACAAAGTGGGAGTTGTCACAGTTGCTTTTTGCTGATGATACTGTGCTTTTGGGAGATTTTGAAGAGAAGTTGCCGAGGTTGGTGGATGAATTTGGAAGGGTATGTAAAAGAAGAAAATTGAAAGTGAGTATAGGAAAGAGTAAGGCGATGAGGATAACAAAAAGATTAGGTGGCGAAAGATTGGATATTAGATTGGAGGGAGAGAGTATGGAGGAGGTGAATGTATTCAGATACTTGTGAGTGGACATGTCAGCAGATGGGTCTATGAAGGATGAGGTGAATCATAGAATTGATGAGGGGAAAAGGGTGAGTGGTGCACTTCGGAGTCTGTGGAGACAAAGAACTTTGTCCATGGAAGTAAAGACGGGGAATGTATGAGAGTATAGTTATACCAACACTCTTATATGGGTGTGAAACATGGGTGATGAATGTTGCAACGAGGAGAAGGCTGGAGGCAGTGGAGATGTCATGTCTGAGGTCAATGTGTGGTGTGAATATAATGCAGAGAATTCGGAGTTTGAAAATTAGGAGGAGGTGCAGGATTACCAAAACTATTATCCAGAGGGCTGAGGAGGGGTTGTTGAGGTGGTTCGGACATGTAGAGAGAATGGAACTAAACATAATGACTTCGAGAGTGAATAAATCTGTAGTGGAGGGAAGGCGGGGTAGGGGTCGGCCTAGGAAAGGTTGGAGGGAGGGGGTAAAGGAGGTTTTGTATGCGAGGGGCTTGGACTTCCAGCAAGCATGTGTGAGCGTATTTGATAGGAGTGAATGGAGACAAATGGTTTTTAAAACTTGACGTGCTGTTGGAGTGTGAGCAAAGTAACATTTATGAAGGGATTCAGGAAAACCGGCAGGCCGAACTTGAGTCCTGGAGATGGGAAGTACAGTGTCTGCACTCTGAAGGAGGGGTGTTAATGTTACAGCACCCTTCTGGCAAGTCAGTGATGGAGTGAATGATGATGAAAGTTTTTCTATTTCGGGCCACCCTGCCTTGGTGGGAATCGGCCGATGTGTAATATATATATATATATATATATATATATATATATATATATATATATATATATATATATATATATATATATATATATATATATATATATATATATACAGTGGTGGGCACAGCTAGCCGAAAAGTTAGCTTTACTAACTAATCCGCTAACTAAAAAAAATAGCTCAACTAACGCTAAACACTAAATGCTAACTTTTTCAAATGAATTCACTATAATCTGATAACGATACGTTACTCGCTACATCATCAATAATTTTTGAAAAGTAAACACCGAGAAAAGTTAGTCAAGTAAAGTAGTGAGGTAGTTTTACTTGGTTATTTACAACACTGGGGAAGATACTGTACTTATAAACTGTCATAACTTGCAGTACCTACCAAAATTAAGAAAATATAATAAAAAGTTATAGTAGTAGTTTAATAAGCTCTTATAACTCATAAATACCTTATAAGATAATCCTCCAGCTGTTTATGGCTGACCAAAATCCTGGTGGCCAGTGTGCGGCGGGACATTGACGTCTTGCTGGGGTTCAGCGTCTTGATCAGGCTGACAAAGGTGAGGGATTCCACTACATGCAGAGGTAGCATGTTGCAGACGAATAGCTCCACAATCTTTGTGTCCACCACAGACTGACGGAGGCTAGTGCCAGCAGCATCAAACGCTTCGCTAATGGTGGTCTGGTGTCCTATCTTTGCAGGCGGCTGTGACGATTTACTGCTGCTCCTGTTAGTGACGCTGCCACAAGAAGATTGCCCGTGTTTTCCACGGGAACATCCGGCCTTGATTCTCTCCTCAAACTTGATGGCATGTGCTCTTATATGGCAAGACAGAGGATCGCCGCCTGTCCCTTGATGATGGTCTCCTTGGGCTGGCACATGACGCACAAGAAGTACAAAATATTAGTGTTCTTCGTATCCCTTGACTTGAGGACAAAATAGTCATCCCGGTGGGGCCACGGGTTGTGCGACTCCCCTATTCATAACAATAAGTAACAACGCACCTCAGTGATCGCTGACACTGAAAGATTATAACAGTGCTGCTCAGATGCTGGTGCTGCTGCGTTGACAAGTTAGTCAACAGCAAGCCTGACTGACTGTTGGAGAAACGCCCACAACAGACAGGAACAAACACTTGCGTCGTTGAAAAGGCATTGCTTTCCGACTACCAACAACCTATGAATTTTTTTAGCCGACTCAAAGTTAGCGGAACTTTATACTTTATTTAGCGGAAGCTAATTGGTCCGCTAACGGCTTCCAAAGTTAGCGGAAACGCTAATCCCCTAAACAAAAAGTTAGTTCCGCTATCAGCAGTTAGCGGATTAGCGGATTAGTGTTTGAACTTAAGTGGTTCCTAAGTGGTGTTCGAACAGCAAAAAGTTTGATGTCCAAATCAATATTTCCCCAAGCGTTAATTATCAGCCTCACATACTAGAGGATGTTGAAATGACTTCCAAAAGTCTCAAAAAGTTAGGTCAGTGTCAAGGGTCACTTCAAAGCACTTTTGAAACATGGCTTTCCTGTAAAGCTTTTTAACACCTGAATTTTAAACAAGTCAACATGTTCAGATTCCAGAAAAACGTTCAAATACTGGGTCAGTTTTTTCTGAACAAAATTGTTCGAATAAGTAAAACTTGTCATTTAAAATTAAGTCATTTCTAAAATTTTCTCTTATACGTTTAAAGACATAGTTTTATTTATGTTAATGTAACCTTATTATAACAAGCGCAATTTAATTTAGCCTAATCCAACTAAATATATTTCAGATAAGTTTACAATTATTTAATAATAAACAAACACAATGAAATATAAATTTTTCGCTAAGTTCAGAATTATTTTTGAGAAATTATTGCATACACTTCCCAGGAATTCCAGGAACAGCTTTTGAAAATTGACCACTGTCTGGAAAATCTCCCAACTCCTGCCCCAAACATCTTGCTACTGAGAGATTTCAACTTGAGACACTTAAAATAGAAGAGTGTACCAAATAATATTTTAGCAGAGATCACTCCAGGAGGCAGCTCAAATGAAAATTCACACACACACAAGCTATAAATTTCTCCACGAAATTCACTTTAATTCACGTAATATAACCATATCAAAGACAATACACTCAGATCACAACATAATAGAGGCATAAATATGTATGCACAGGGCTCCTGAACAGCAAAATGTGATCAGTCATTAGGGTGTCTTCACATAATTCAACTTCAATAACAAAAACATACAATGGGAACAAGTCAATCATGTCCTAAATGAAACAAGCTGGGAAGATATCCTAAACAACACGGATCTGAAGCTTTACCTAAAAAAAATTAACTCTGTGGCATTTGAGGTCTGCTCAAGGCACATTCCATTAAGAAAAAGAAAGAGAAGATGTAAACTAGAAAGAGAAAGATGCTTCCTATACTGACGAAGGCGAAGAATCACAAAGCTGCTGGGAAGGGCCAATATATCTGAAATATGAAGGGAGGCATTGATGAGAGAAATAGCAAATATTGAATTTTAGCTTAAGGAGTCTTACAGGAGACATGAATCTCAGGAAGAACTGAAAGCCATAAAGGAAATTGAAAAAATATATTTTTTTTTTATCTTATGCCAAATTTAAGGGTAAAACAATATCCAGTACTGGGCCCCAGCTTAGGCGAGATGGGACAATTTAGGGAGCATTGAAAAAATACAAATTTTAGAGATGCAAGATGCACTTTTCAGGCATTATTTTTATGGTCACAACAAACTTCTGTGCATAATTTCAGACCATTTCATACCCATTTACCTTGCAGCATCGCGATCGACTTTTCGTCAAATTATACACCTTTGAAAGCAATTAGTTATAATTTATTGGTAGTCAGGATAATAATCAAGTGTACATGGTTTATATCATTTTTGGTTGTGAAGATTGTACATGGGTTATATCTATCATCAACTATTTAATTTTAAACTATTACAAGTTATAAGTGAAGTCTTTCTTGGTGTGGAATTTGGGCATCACTTTCCTGGAAAATATTCTTTGCCTGATATATCCATCTCTTGCCTTGTGTCCAGTCACTTTAGTGCAGCTTCAGTCATCAGTATTATCCCTCTCTCAACAGCTTGAGTCTCTCAACAGCTTGAGTCTCTCAACAGCTTGAGTCTCTCAACAGCTTGAGTCTTTCAACAGCTTGAGTCTCTCAACAGCTTGAGTCTCTCAACAGCTTGAGTCTCTCAACAGCTTGAGTCTCTCAACAGCTTGAGTCTCTCAACAGCTTGAGTCTCTCAACAGCTTGAGTATCTCAATAACTTGAGTCTCTCAACAACTTGAGTCTCTCAACAGCTTGAGTCTCTCAACAGCTTGAGTCTCTCAACAGCTTGAGTCTCTCAACAGCTTGAGTCTCTCAACAGCTTGAGTATCTCAACAGCTTGAGTCTCTCAACAGCTTGAGTATCTCAATAACTTGAGTCTCTCAACAACTTGAGTCTCTCAACAGCTTGAGTGTTGGTTGGCCACTTGGGCATCTCCAGTGGAGTCTCAATTTTCAGAACCTGTTGATCTGACAGAGAAGCAATGAAAGGAGTCTCAGTTTTGAGTTTAGTCTTCCAGTCAATCATGGAATGATAGTTCTTTGCTTGCCATTTTAGTTTAGGAATCATTACTTTTCTTGAGTTGACAATAAGAGCCACATTGCCATTCTCTTCATCTTCACTGTCATCCTTATCATCAGTGTAGATTAACAAGTCCTCGTCAACAGCATCAGCAGAATCTTCTCCATCCTCATCAGAGATCTCAGTACTTTCTTCTGTCTGCTGATTCTCTTCTCTAATTTGTCTTATCATTGAGACAGCTTTGTCTCTGACAGTCATGTCTTCATCAGCGCACATACCAAGAAGCAGCTGATCTGTGTCAGCAAAGTAGGAATTTCTTTGTACAATCTTCTTTACTATCTTCTTTTCTTCACTGTTCAGATGTCTCATAAACAACAGTGACTGGAAGACGTTCTTTGCACCGTGTCTGACATAAGGTGCAGCTTGAACCACATCGCAGCACTGAACTTTAAAATTATAATGACGACTCTTTTCAGCTCCTGACTGGGTCTTGATGTTGCCACATACAGCCTAAGGATCCTACTCCATAAAGTATTCCACCTTGACACACACGGTGGACCTGGTTCAAGAGCAGCCAAGTCATCATCATCCACACCTGTGATCACTCCTTTGCAAATCATATACAAGTATTTATGGTCCCGGGACAGATCCTCTGTCACCTTGTCATTCAGAGCAGGGAAATCAGTGACACTGACTGGCTGGAAAGCAACAACTGCCAGCTCAAACAGAGGATCCTTGATTTGCTTGCCAATGGTCCCTAACCAATGCTCAGGACCACTTGGCTTACCTAATCGGCACGACATATATATGTCGTGCCGATTAGGTAAAACTTGCGATTTTGGCTTAAATAGCAACGCTCTTCTTGCCATATAAGACAAGTGAAAATTTGTGTATGCAATAATTTCGCAAAAATCATTCTGAACCTAACGAAAAAAATATATTTCATTGTGTTTGTTTATTATTAAATTATTGTAAACGTATCTAAAATATATTTAGTAGGGTTAAGCTAAATTAAATTGCGCTTGTTATAATAAGGTTAGGTAAGTTTTGAAAGATTCTTTTGGTGCAAAATTATAAACTTTTGCATTACATTAATGAAAAAAAATATATCTTTAAACCTATAAGAGAAAATTTTAGAAAGGACTTAATTTTAGATGAGTTCTTGCTAATTGACCAGTTTTACCTAATCGGCACGACATATATATATATATATATATATATATATATATATATATATATATATATATATATATACACACCTGGGAATACAGTTTTATTTTGAATTACTGTCAAGAAAATTGGATTTACCAATTTTCTCTCAGGAGATCCTGAGCAGACCTCTGCAAATACCAAAACTGTTTCTAGATATATACGTCCAAGCTGTCGAGAAATGCAACACTTTACGATATTATAACCGTCTCCAGTGCTGCACTTGCTTGTACTTGTCTAGTTCCACTCACCAAGCAGTGTCTGCTTGGTGAGCGGGGCTCCATCTCCTAGTGCCCATCTTTTGATCTTTTTTTTTTTTAATAATCAATTACAGCTTTACACGAGTGTATTTGTCTATTTAAGTTTACTTGAGTCAGACTAAAGTGTGTGTGTGTGTGTGTGATGAGGTCGAGTCCTGGTGTTGAAGCCAGAACTCAGATATCTCAGGTAAGAGGTGATTAGCCAAATGGCAATGATCTCATTCTGCACAGGACGAGGGCTTGCTTAAAGTTAAGTTAGTATGGAAAGACTTTAACAAAGACCTGACACTAGTATTACGTTGATATGAGAATATAGTTCGACATTAATCTGCGAATAAGTTCTCTTCAATATATATAACATAGTCCTTCACGAACGTGAAAACTCTTGTTCAGTATATACACTGCATAAGTTACTAGAGTTGATACAGGTTTCTTATTCTAAAAACGTGATAAAATAAATAACTTGTGTGGATTTTATGCCAAAAAAAACAAGAAAATGTGGATGCCTTGCAAGATTTTTGCTACGCTCACCTATGTGAAACTATTATTTCAGCGTTGTCAGAGAGGGAACCAGTGTGTGTGATGCTGAACCCAGTGTGTTGGCAGCTCTCTGTCATAACCGTCAGAGTCATCACTAAACATCTTGTTATCAGTTAGTCGGATTTATAAGTCTTATCCAGTGACTGGAGGAGGGGATAGGTGGAGCTGAAATTCGAGGTTAAGCGCCAAAAGAGACCCATACGAATACAGACAAATCAGGGAACGAGTGGAGCTTAAAGCCATGGCAAGTGAGCGCTAAAACTCACGCCCGTTATGTGATTTGTCTGCAATCACGTTATTACGAATTCAGACAATTTTCTTGACATTTTTTAGTCATCTCTTAATTAAAAAAACTAAATGTAATCTGAAAGATATTAAAAAATAATGAATTTATATTATTTAATTGAGTTGAATTATGTATATATATATATATATATATATATATATATATATATATATATATATTATATATATATATATATATATATATATATATATATATATATATATATATGTCGTGCCGATTAGGTAAAACTTGTCAATTAGCAAGAACTCATCTAAAATTAAGTCCTTTCTAAAATTTTCTCTTATACGTTTAAAGATATATTTTTTTTCATTTACGTTAATGTAAGAATTTATAATTTTGTTCCAAGATAAACTTTGAAAACCTACCTAACCTTATTACAACAAGCGCAATTTAATTTAGCTTAACCCAACTAAATATATTTTAGATACGTTAATATTAATTTAATAATAAACAAACACAATGAAATATATTTTTTTCTTTATGTTCAGAATGATTTTGGCGAAATTATTGCATACACAAATTTTCACTTGTCTTATATGGCAAGAAGAGCGTTGCTATTTAAGCCAAAATCGCAAGTTTTACCTAATCGGCTCGATATATATATATATATATATATATATATATATATATATATATATATATATATATATATATATATATATATATATATATATATATATATATATATATATATATATATATATATATATATATATATATATATATATATATATATATATATATATATATATATATATATATATATATATATCGAGCCGATTAGGTAAAACTTGGGTTTTGACTTAAATAGCAACGCTCTTCTTGCCATATAAGACAAGTGAAATATATATATATATATATATATATATATATATATATATATATATATATATATATATATATATATATATATATATATATATATATATATATATATATATATATATATATATATATATATATATATATATATATATATATATATATATATATATATATATATATATATATATATATATATATAACTTTCAACTGTCACTGTCACTTGCCAGCAGTTTCAACCATCGTACAGTCCAGTACTAAACTCTCAGATCTTGAGATGTTTCCAGCGATGTTTCCAGTCCTCCCACACCACTATGCCTCTCTGTAGCCTCCCCCTTCCCCTCTCTCTCTCCTCTCTTCACCTTGTTCCAGTATGTCTTACCTTAATTACTACTGAATTACCCGCTCAAGCAAATCACTAGACATCAGGACCCCCCAAGGCCTCTAATTGAAATGGAGTTTCCCTACATAATTAAACTCTGAACTCCTGAATTCTGCAACAGTATGTGTGTGTGTGTGTGTGTACCCACCTAATTGTGGTTGCAGGGGTCGATTCACAGCTCCTGGCTCCACCTCTTCACTGGTCGCTGCTTGGTACAATCTCCCATGGATTCAAGAGCTTTGTCGTGTCTCTTCTTAAAGCTATGTATGGAACCCGCCTGTACCACTTCACTCTCAAGATTGTTCAACTTCCTGGCAACTCTAAGGCTGAATAAATACTTCCTATCATCCTAAATTCGTCTACTAACGTAAGTCAAACGTGAATCACCACTCGCCTCCACTCCGTTCTAACACACTCTCATGAGCCTGCCTAATATTCAAGCCCTTAGCACTGAAAGCCCCCCTTTCCCCTCACAGCCTCATTCCAACCATTTCTCATAATTCCCCTCTACCTTGCGCAAGTAATGCGCATTTATGTGTTACACAACAAACACTTCTTCAACACATCCCCTTCCCTTTCGATTTGTGCATTGTGTTAACTAATAACTTAATAAAAAAACAAAGGTTTAGTTGTTTTTGAAGTGCTGAACAGATGCATGAATATTGTTGAAGTGTTCAACAGATGTATGAATGCTGATGAAGTGTTCAACAGATGTATGAATGCTGATGAAGTGTTCAACAGATGTATATATATATTGTTGAAGTGTTCAACAGATGTATGAATGCTGATGAAGTGTTCAACAGATGTATGTATTTTGTTGAAGTGTTCAACAGATATATGTATATTGTTGAAGTGTTCAACAAATGTATGTTGTTGAAGTGTTCAACAGATATATGTTGTTGAAATGGTCAACATATGTACAGTGCTAGTCACGGCAGTATGCCGGGTGAGCGTTCCGGCATAATGCCGTGTCGAAAAATAAAAGGCCTACCATACAGGGGGGTCTTTTTTCGTCTGTGCATTATGCCAGGTACCAGCCGCTAGCATGACGTCACGGCCTGCCGCCACACTCCAAAGTGACTCCTTAGTGCTTATGTGGCTGCCCTGGTGAGAGGAAGTGTTGCACTTTTGTCTCTCATCTGCCCCATCTTTTCTCCAGTGTTCCCTTTTGTTTTAGGGCTATACATGTTTGATTATTTATAAAAGGAAGTCTTTAACACCTGAAACCATAGCTCAAATCATAGGGATACACAAAGCTGGGCACCAGACAAAAGAAACAGTGGTGAATGTTGGTATGTGTGAGCGTTCAGTGAGGAACTGGGTGCAGCGTTTCAAGACGGGTGGCGGTGTCGAGTTACCGTCTGCCAAACCTCGGCCTGGCCCCTCGAAGAAGACATCTGTTCGTACCATAACTGTGTTAAAGAAGCAGTTAGAGAGTACACCTAACATAACTGCTAGAGAATTGAAAGAAAAGAACCCACATTTTCTCTCAGAGGCGTCTGTAAGAACTGTTAACAGACGTGTGTCAGAACTGCGTTACAATAGTCACCGCCAGGTTAAGAAACCGATCCTCTTCAAGCCACAGAAATAAAACGTAGGCTGGATTATGCAAAGAAATATCTTCACTGGAATCCTCAACAGTGGTGTGAAGTACTTTGGAGTGATGAAGCAACCTTCACCGTCACCTGTAACCGTGGGGGACATGTGTACCGGCCCAGAGGAAGTGACCCACTAGACCCATGCAACACCTTTGGGACCACCAAACACCCAGACTCGCTCATTGTTTGGGGTGTTTCAGTGCTCAGAGTGTTGGTGAACTCATTATGCTTCCCAAAAACCAGTATATGAACCAGTATAATTACCTGGAGTTATTGTGTGACAATTTACCGGATGGGTTTGATAAGTGTGGGGCTAAGGTTTTTATGCAGGATGGTGAACTATGTCATACCGCCAAATCTGTAGTTCAGTGGCTTAAGGACTGTGAAGTGAGGTTCTTTAATGACCGGCCAGGCAATTTCCCAGACCTAAACCCAATTGAGAACCTCTGGTCATTAGTGAAACGAAGTTTACTGGGCAAGGATATCAGTTCCATCCTGCGGCTGGAGGCTGCTCTACATGAGGCATGGAATAATATACCTCCCCAAACCCTCAAGAATTTGTGTGAGAGTCTTCCTACACGACTGAGGGACGTGATTAAGCGTAAAGGACGCAGTACCAAGTATTAAAACCTCAGTAAGCTTGCAGATATGTATATTATAATCTTTCATGGTATGTATTTGTGATTTGGTACGTGTGTGGGAGAGGGGCGGCATAACGCCGTGACTAGCACTGTATGTATGTTTCTGTGCAGCTGCATTTACAACTCTTTACATACACTTTGATTCTTATTCACACTTCTACACTGTTATACTTATAAACACACTGTTAAACTCACACACACACACACACACACAGAAGGAGCAGAGGCACTGTGTGTGCCACTAACAGCAATCTTCAACACATCTATCGAAACAGGGCAACTACCTGAGGTGTGGAAGACAGCAAATGTAGTCCCAATCTTTAATTAAGAAAACACACACACACTCATAGGAAAGTTTTAAGACAAGGTTTTGTGGAGAACTAGTTAGATAAGTACACTTTCCTGTATGAAACATATATCAATCGTTACTTATCTTGTAATGGCACAATGCCCAGCCAAGACTTCAGGGTGCCGTCCAGTAACCACCGAGGCTGTAGATTAATAAGTTTGCTAAATATCAGCTTGCCCCAAAGGAGCATATATTTCAGCATTTCATTCCTTATTTGAAATGCTTAGTAGTAGTTGTATTCACTTGGTTTGGGCTTAAAAGCTCACCGATAATGAGGTCTATTGGTAATTCCAGTCAAATCTCACCTTTATCTATCAGCTGCAGCTAACATAACTAGGTGTGAGTATGGCTGGATTTACCTGGGTATTGTAACTGACCCAATTTCCTCTAGTTTGTGGTAGGGAAATTATGACCCCGGAATCGTTGTCTTGAGTGGACTGAAGGCTTGAATGTCTTGGAGAATGTTGCACTGATGTTCACAACTACATCAGGAATGTTCATTGCAATCACTCGCTACCAGTTACACTTCACTATTCAGTTCCATCATTTATTCATAGTTATGTGGTATTATCCCCAACAGGAAGAACACGGATATGCAATAACACTGCGTGATTAGTTCTACCATGAATTTTGTGGCTTATATAAGGGAACTAGTCTAACTTTCCTAGTTTCCTGAGATTGTCAGAATGAACAAGAGTCAAGAACGCACTGGTCGTTATTGTCCCTTTGTCTTTTGTTCAACAAGGAGGCAACGCCCTCGTGACACACATATCTCGCCCGTTCCTTGAAGCAATCTGCCTTCCAGCCTTCCGCTCTCTCGTTCCTCATCGTCCCCACAAAGGATATGCTGAACTCAGCTTGATTTCTCTCCCTTGCCACACATCGTAACAGCATTCAATACAAGATGGTAGATTTCTTGTTATCTAGCAATAGACTACAATTCATAATAGTCCAAATTTGTAGATAAAGTGGGTGCAGGTTTTCTTTTAATTTTCCTGCTAAGGGAAATGAGTAATTACTCTAGTTTAACTGTCACTTGTAGTTGCAACGAAAACTTGCAAGGAGAAGATAGGGTGTCTTGTGACACTGGTACAAACGTTTGATTAATCTGTATATGAGGAAGTAAGACTCCGTTAGACCCTTCCGGGAGGGCTAAGTCCCTCAGAGGGCTGAAGGCCAGCAATTGACACCAATTGCCCTGGATAACCATTCATTTCCAACTCCTCTCCTGGGCAAAATGCCACTGAGAGATATTCTCTTTACTGGAGAATTTTCTGCACACAAGGTTTGATAAAGCACATGGAGAAGGGAGAGAAAAGACCTAGTAGCGATCAGTGAAGAGACGGGGCCAGGAGCTATGAATCGACCCCTGCAACCACAAATTGATGAGTACACACACACACACACAACCGTTAGCCGGGGACATGACAAGAAGTAAATAAACAATTACTCTTTACTCTCTCAGCTACTTCACTCACACTCTCTTACACCCTTACACACACATATACACTCATACGCTCACACACACACGGACACACACATGCTCGTGTATGTTTAGTGTTTTTTGGCCCACCAAGGTCAATACAGGGATCACCGAAAGTTGTCAGTGTCAGTGAACAACCCAGAAAGTGATATACGAGCTGCCCCAAATCAGAAAAGCGTGGGGAAAGGTACAATTTATGTAAAACAATTTGAAAGTGGAATCAGTGCCATGAGCGAGAGGCTGAAGGCCTAGTGTGGCTGAAGGCCTAGTGTGGGTGAAGGCCTAGTGTGGGTGAAGGCCTAGTGTGGGTGAGGGCCTAGTGTGGGTGAAGGCCTAGTGTGGGTGAAGGTGGTACTGCCACAAACCAATATCAGCAAATTTAACCGGAATAAATGTGACCCAAGCCAGAGAGATAAGAGATAAGGATAGATGAGTTTGTGATTAATAAAACAATCAGTGAGGGGAAAGAAAAGAAAAAATTAAAGAGAAAATATCAGTATTCTCGGGACTCTGGTGTTTTTGGTACAACAAGTCTGTTCTATAAGAGTTTCAGCTGTTCACCTGATAGTATAGTGAAATTCTAGAGCAGAATTGGGAAGCACGGTTAAAGTGAATATCACGAATACAGAGAAGAAAATAAGGGGATGCAGGGGGCCAGGAGCACTGCTACAACAAGAATCATTGTGCAGCCACAACTGAGCCGGGATTCCAGACGACATCTCTGCCAGGCGTGACATAAAAATCACCTTTTTGTGGTTGCATGTGAGATTAGCATCTGGTTCTGCATCACTGGTAGCTGAGGGTCATAACCCTACTCTGGAGATCTGAATATCATACATAGAGCACTTAACATTTAGTAACCAAGAGAAGCTGAGAAGGGAAGGGATGGGGTTTTACCACATGCTAGGTGGACACACATTAAGAACATAAGAACATAAGAAAGAAGGAACACTGCAGCAGGCCTACTGGCCAATGCGAGGCAGGTCCAAGTCTCCAACTGGCTTAAGCCAATACCCTGACCCAGCCAGGTCAGGTTACATTCACTTAAGGAAGGAGCACGGCATCTGATCTAGTAGCACAAGCTAGTCAGGACCAACTCACACCCACCCGCACCCCACCTGCAGTTAACCCTCTCCAAGTAAACTCCAAGTATTCAGGTCACTTCCACTTAAGGAATTAGTACGGAGTCTAACCTAGTAGCACAAGCTAGTCAGGTCCAACTCACACCCACCCACACCCACTCATGTATTTATCTAACCTATTTTTAAAACTACACAACGTCCCAACCCCTATGACGGTACTTGGGAGTTTGTTCCACTCATCCACAACTCTGTTACTAAACCAGTGCTTTCCTATATCCTTCCTGAATCTGAACTTTTCCAACTTGAAACCATTGCTGCGAGTCCTATCTTGACTGGGTATTTTCAGCACGCTATTTACATCCCCCTTATTTATTCCTGTTTTCCATTTATACACCTCAATCATATCCCCCCTAATTCTACGCCTTTCTAGAGAGTGCAGATTCAAGGCCCTCAGTCTATCCTCATACTGAAGATTTCTGATACATGGGATAAACTTTGTCATCCTCCTCTGTACGTTTTCCAGTGCATTTATATCCATTCTGTAATACGGTGACCAGAACTGTGCAGCATAATCAAAATGAGGCCTAACCAAAGATATATAGAGTTGAAGAACAACCTGAGGATTTCTATTATTTATACTTCTTGATATGAAGCCAAGGATTCTGTTAGCTTTATTGCGAACACTTATGCACTGTTGTCTTGGCTTCAGATTACTACTAACCAGAACTAAATCCTTCTCGCAATCACAAGTAATAAGATCTACATTATTCAGTTTATATGTGGCATGGTTATTGTCCTGCCCAACATTTAGAACTTTGCATTTGTCTACATTAAACTGCATCTGCTACTTCTCCGACCACTGCATCAGTCTATTCAAATCATCCTGGAGTGCTCTAATGTCCTCATTAGAATGAATTGGACGGTCTTTTTTGGTGTCATCGGCAAATTTGTTTATGTTGCTATTTATTCCCTCATCTATGTCGTTTATGTAAATTGTAAACAACAGGGGGCCCAAAACTGACCCCTGTGGAACACCGCTTGAGACGTGCCCCCATTCTGATTTCTCTCCAATTATGCAAACTCTCTGTCGCCTATTTGTCAACCATGCCTCTACCCAGGAAAAAAATTCTCCTCCTATTCCGTGTGCCTTAAGTTTCCTCAGTAGCCTCTGATGTGGAACTTTATCGAAAGCCTTACTGAAGTCCATATACACAATACCATGATCTACCTCCTCAAACACCTTAGTGAAAAAAGTTAGTAAATTCGTAAGACAGGAACGCCCCTTAGTAAAACCGTGTTGAGATTCATTAATCAATTTATGCTTTTGAAGATGGCTACGAATTGCCTCGGCAATTATTGATTCCATAAATTTACCAACTATGGAGGTAAGGCTTATTGGTCTATAGTTCGAAGCTAAGGACCTGTCACCTGCCTTGCAAATAGGTATTACATTTGCCCTTTTCCACTTGTCTGGCACTATACCAGTTTGTAGTGATATATTGAAAAGATTTGCCAGAGGCTTGCTAAGTTCCTCTTTACATTCCTTTAAAACTCTTGCAAACAGTTCATCAGGGCCTGGGAATTTGTTAGGTTTTAATTTCTCTATTTGTCTGAGGACCATGTCACTTACCCCAATCGAGCATAGTCTATAATCTTCCTGTTCAACATAATTTATTATTTCTAGATTTCCGCTAGTATCTTCCTGAGTAAAAACTGAGAGGAAGTAAGTATTGAAAATTTCACACATATCCTTATCACTGTCCGTGATCTGTCCTGAGTTACTCTTAAGTGGGCCTATCTTGTCCCTAATCTTACTTCTGTATACCTGAAAGAACCCTTTTGGGTTAGTCTTCGAATCCCTTGCGACCTTAGCCTCATAATCCCTTTTTGCTTTTCATATTCCTTTTTTTATTTCTATCTTTAATATAAAATATTGATTTCTTATCTGTTCATCCCCTCTTTTGATACGCCTATATATGCCTCTCTTTTGACCAATGAGATGTTTTAATCTATTGTTCATCCATTTAGAATCATTTTTGTTAGATATAATTTCCCTACTCGGAACAAAAGTTGTCTGGGCAGCTAGAACTATGCTCTGGAAAGCGTCATATTGGCAACCAAAACCACCTACCTACCTTACCCATAGTCAGGTCATCCCAATTTAGCCCACCTAGGTAATTTCTCAGCCCCATAAAGTCGGCTAAGCGAAAGTCTGGAACAGGGACTTGATTGCAGTTACCTGGGTAATTCCATGATATATTGAAACTAAGTGATTTGTGATCGCTTTCCCCAAGCTCTTCATTAACCTCAAGATTGTTAATTAGTGATTCATTGTTGGCAAGAAACAGATCAAGCAAGTTGCTACCTCTAGTTGGTTCTGTTACAAACTGTTTTAAAAAACAATCCTGAACCTTATCAAGAAAGTCACTAGACTCAAGATTAGTGAGCGCGAGCACATGTGCTAAGATCAGACGAACATATACACTAACATAGCTGCTAAATAAGAGTTGGAGCAGGACAAGGTTTCGCCATACAGATTGCGAGAAGGACTTGGGGGTGATGGTAAGCAGCAACCTTAAACCAAGACAGCAATGCCTAAGCGTACGTAATAAGGCAAACAGATTACTGGGATTTATATCAAGAAGTGTAAGCAACAGAAGTCCAGAGGTTATATTACAGCTTTATACATCGTTAGTAAGGCCTCACCTAGATTACGCAGTTCAGTTCTGGTCTCCATATTACAGAATGGATATAAATTCGTTAGAAACCATTCAGCGTAGAATGACTAAATTAATACATAGCATTAGAAATCTTCCGTATGAAGAAAGATTGAAGACTCTAAAATTACATTCACTTGTAAGACGAAGAATGAGGGGAGATATGATCGAGGTATACAAGTGGAAAATGGGTATTAACAAAGGGGATATAAATAAGGTCTTGAGAATATCTCTCCAAGAGAGAACTCGCATTAATGGATTCAAATTAGATAAGTTTAGATTTAGAAAGGATATAGGAAAGTATTGGTTTGGAAATAGGGTAGTTGATGAGTGGAACAGTCTGCCTAGTAGGGTTATTGAAGCAAGAACCTTGGGTAGTTTCAAATTTAGGTTGGATAAATTCATGAGTGAGAGGGGTTGGATTTGAGTGGGAATTGCACATGAGTAAATAGAATTATCAAAGCTTATTTCTTAGGTAGCATTTAAGATTGGGTTGCACAAATATCTTGTTAGTGGAATGTGAAAGACCTGCCTAGTATGGGCCAACAGGCCTGATGCAGTGTTCCTCCTTTCTTATGTTCTTATGTTTTTTATGAAACTGACAGTAACATAACGCACACAGTATAAACATACGAAGTGACACACACACATGCACTCGACCCCTGCAACCACAACTAGGTGAGCACAGCCTACTAACCGTTAGTGGCCTAAACAAACAGGAACCAACCTAGCACTCACAAACCCCTAAACACATTCACACACACACACACACACACACACACACACACACACGCACGCAGAGGAGCTATGTGTACCCCTAACAACGATCTTCAACACATCTATCGAAACAGGGCAACTACCTGAGGTTTTGAAGACAGCAAATGTAGTTCCAATTTTTAAAAAAGGAGACAGGAACGTAGCACTAAACTACAGACCAGTGTCACTGACATGTATAGTATGCAAGGTCATGGAGAAGATAGTCAGGAGAAGAGTGGTTGAGCACCTAGAAAGGAATGAGCTTATCAACGACGGCCAACACGGTTTCAGGGACGGAAAATCCTGTGTCACAAACCTACTGGGGTTCTACGACAGGGTGACAGCAATCAGGCAAGAGAGAGAGGGTTGTGTAGATTGCATATTCTTGGATTGTAAGAAGGCGTTTGACACAGTTCCACACAAGAGATTAGTGCAGAAGTTGGAGGACCAGGCAGGGGTAACAGGGAAGGCACTACATTGGATCATTGAATACCTGTCAGGAAGACAGCAGCGAGTCATGGTACGTGGCGAGGTGTCAGAGTGGGCGCCGGTGACAAGCGGGGTTCCACAGGGGTCAGTCCTGGGACCAGTGCTGTTTCTGGTATTTGTGAACGACATGACGGAAGGAATAGACTCCGAAGTGTCCCTGTTTGCAGATGATGTGAAGTTGATGAGAAGAATTCAATCGGACGAGGACCAGGCAGAACTACAAAGGGATCTGGACAGGCTGCAAGCCTGGTCCAGCAACTGGCTCCTGGAGTTCAACCCCACCAAGTGCAAAGTCATGAAGATTGGGAAGGGCAAAGAAGACCGCAGACGGAGTACAGCCTAGGGGGGTCAGAGACTGCAAACCTCAATCAAGGAAAAAGATCTTGGAGTGAGTATAACACCAGGAACATCTCCTGAGGCGCACATCAACCAAATAACTGCTGCAGCATATGGGCGCCTAGCAAACCTAAGAACAGCATTCCGACATCTTAATAAAGAATCGTTCAGGACCCTGTACACTGTGTACGTTAGGCCCATACTGGAGTATGCAGCACCAGTTTGGAACCCACACCTAGCCAAGCATGTGAAGAAGCTCGAGAAAGTGCAAAGGTTTGCAACAAGACTAGTCCCGGAGCTAAGGGGTATGTCCTACGAGGGGAGGTTAAGGGAAATCGACCTGACGACACTGAAGGACAGGAGAGATAGGGAGAACATGATAACAACATATAAGATACTGAGAGGAATTGACAAAGTGGACAGAGACAGAATGTTCCAGAGATGGGACACAACAACAAGGGGACACAGTTGGAAGTTGAAGACTCAGATGAATCACAGAGATGTTAGAAAGTATTTCTTCAGTCACAGAGTTGTCGGGAAGTGGAATAGTTCAGGAAGCGATGTAGT